>QVAJ01000040.1:2788048-2829719 GCA_003546035.1 Mixornis gularis | reverse complement strand
GGGGGGGTTGGGTTTTTTTGAGTTTTTTGGGGGGTTTTTTGTATGCAAATGTTCTCAGTGACAGGGTGACTTCTGTAGAAAATTATATATGATTCACATTTAGGCCACAATGTCTTTCCAGTCAGACTGTAGAATGGAAAAGAAAGCAGAATTGTCAAGAGAGGTCCAAGAAGGGATAAGTTGGAGGCAGGCACGTAACCAACAAATTTTGAAAGAAGGATTAAAAAAAAGTCTGAACCTTTCATACAAATAAATTCTTTCCCTTCTTTCCCAATGATAGGGATTGTCATCTTCTTTGTAACCCCATAATCATTTACAAACTACATCTGCGATCTAGAAAGACTCAGAATTTAATCAGGAGTTATATACCTTAAAATACTGCATAGCAATACTGTATACCTTAAAATACTGCATCCTATCATTCCAGGAAACTAAAATTAATAATAATAATAAATCAGTAACTTTGCCATGACTGTTAAAGACATATCACAGATGAAAACATTTTAGAAAACTTCTCATCTGAATTCAATAAAAATCAGATAGAGTATTCCAATAATTTTAATAAATATATTTTGATAGATGGCATATAGCCTGACACATCACAACTAAAGCTGTACTAMTATAATTTGTTCAGAAGTTTCAAAATTTCAAATAGATTCCAGCATTTCTTAAAACTGTCTTAAAGAGCAATATTATCATATTTTGCTTTCAGTTTGATCACAAAAATTCCAGTAACTTGATTTCAATATTTTTGATCTTTTATGCAAGACACATCCTTCAAAGAATGAGCTATGAATATGTAAGATCATTTAATGTTTTTTTTCATGTACATTCTTATGAATTACTCTCATTACATATGAGTGATTGCTATGTGTTTTACTAAATTTCTGGAAATAATGGCAAATCTGATAATTAAAAATTATTGGATATGTTGCAATGCTAGTGGGCAAATATGTTTGATGGGCAGCATTAATTGTCTTAATAAAAAGTGAGATGACTGGATTAAAATTATATGTTTTCAGTGTCCCATGAGGATTTTTGGCCGAGCCATGGATACAGATATTCAAGTTAGAAAGCAAACATAGCTGTCAATATTTGTAAGACTGAAAAACTAAATCTTTTATTCCCTAGGTTTCTGGAACACGTCTTTACATGAGAGTAAAATAACTTTTTTTCATTACTTCCTTATTTTTAGTGTCCTCTCACTTCAAATGGAACTGTATTTGATGAACTGCTCATATCTCAAAAGTGATGCTACACAACGCTTCAATGAAAATCTATGTTGTGTTTTTGAAAGTTCCACTATAAAATCTTGTCAGGCTGTTGGCTATCTGTAACAAGTGGCTTGGGAGCAACATAGTCTTTTTTGCTTCAAAGGAAGAAAGACTGACAGTTTTTTTTAGTTTTTTCACACCTTCCATTTTACCTATTTGAATCATTTAACAAGCTACAGTTTATATTATCCTGGCTACTATGTTACCTAGTGCTTCATAAGGTGTCAAGGGAACAATTCTGGCAACAGTTATTTAAGTTTTACTGAAAAGCAAAACTCCTATAGATTGCCATAACTGAGTCTCATTTCTTCCTGGCAGTACAAGAAACATCAAATGACAGAATGTAATGAATATATAATCTTCTAAGTTGTGGCTATTCTGTATGTCAAATAACTTTTCACTTTCAATGCAGACCTGTCTGGTTTCCTTGCATACTAGTTCAACCTGAAGTAGTGGGAGAGGAAAAGAAAATAAATGCATAAATAAAAGGGAAATAAGATTTTCTCTCTATACACCAATACAAGGAAATGGAATGAGATAATTGAGAGCAAATTGCATTTGCTAAAATATTGCTTCAGAGATGAGTTCAGAGACAATTGTCTAACTCCCTTCCCAGAACACTCTGATTGAATTATTTGATCATCCAGTTACAAATGTCAAAAAAACCAAACAAACAAACAAAAACAAAAAACCAAAACAAACAAAAAACCCAAAAAAACCCCAACCAAAACAAAAAAAMMCCCTCTCTTTTGGATCTTGGCAGAATATGAGGGTTTTATCATTTGCAAGGTCCACATTCAAATTAAAAAGGGGGAAAGATATTGTGTTTGATTGTATTGCTGGTTTTATACTGTTATTTTAAGACAGGGAAAAGTAAGTTTTCTTATATAGTATATTTTGATACAACAGTAGTTTCCCACTTTCTCCAGGCTTCTCCCCTAGYAGGGCAGCATGAGAACTGAAATATAAACAACTGGCTCTTCCACTGTTTGAGGAAACAGTTTTGGCAGAGACTTCCATTCCCAAGCATACCTTCTAATATTAACCTGATGGCTAGGAAATTCTATAAAGTGGTAAAAATGTAATTTCAATAAATTTTAATCTTTCATTGTGCTCACATTTCCTATTTTGTTGGTGAGTGGGTGAGATGATGTGTTTTGGGAAGCCAGTGTCATCCTAGCTATTTCCTTTCATTACAAATTTTGAAAGATAATTAAAACATGGGCCCTATTGTTTCAGATTAATTTTGTGATTTTCTTGATTGGATTCCAGTTAGGTTTCTCCCAAAATATCACTGAATATAGGCACTTTCCTCAGTATTTCTTGCTCAAATTGTAACTCAGTGGCTTTGTGAGATTCTCTGCTAATTTACTGAATGATTCCTAATCATACAATAGGAATGCATATAATAAAGGACAAGAGATAAAAGACCCTAAATCTCACAGTGGTCATTRTATTAAAAGCTCCTTTAGTTTTATCATTTTTTATTTGGCAAATTCTAGAGTTGTGCTGAAAAAAAAAATAGGAGATGCTATTAGCAAAGATTTCGGGTYTTAAGGAATTGGAGATGTGAACAGGTGTTTTTCAAATCTTGGTTTTATGTGTAAGGACTTTAAACAGAAACTGAACCCCAGAATTCGGGGAGATCTAACTCCCAGCTATTTTTTTTAAATTCTGATTCTATTCACACTTTAATAAAACAGTATATAAGTATGTCTGCCAAACAGTCTTTTAGGGTACATTACTGAAGTACTGGTTTTGTAAAAAAAATGGAAGTTACAGTACTGTGTGAAGGGCAATTTTTTTCCCRTTATTTGATTTATTAATATGTTACTTCTGTGTCAGAACTTGGTGCTACTATGTCGTCTTCATTATGATTGAAAGTTTAATTGGTTTTAGAACAGCCAGTATTTTTAAATATTTTTTTTATTGCCACACAAATCCAAATGATGGTAACAGTAACAACAATTTTAACAGCAATAATSCACAGGAAGTCTGGTTACATATACTTTTTTTTTTCCTCGAGTCAGGGCAGAATACTTTTATATATATTAGAAGTTTTTAAAACAGGTATATGTAAGGGTGACTATAATATTTTTCTGATTTTTAAATAAAAAAAGCCTTATACATTAAATTTAAAAAGTCTTTTATAGAAGTCAGAACTATGCAACAAAATGCAGTTCATTAGATTTGTTCTTATTTTTGCAAGGTAATTTATTTGATGGTACCACAACTTTGACAAGCATTCTGGCAAGAACTGGAAGCTTCACACCCTTGCAGACTTTCCTGTCAACATGCTTAAGTTTCAAAGCATCTGTCAGTATCAAGCATTAGTTCATAAATACATAGTAATTGAGAMTGTTTAATATTCATTAGCTAAGTAAAGTGACATTCATCTACCAAGATGCTGTCTAAAACTTAGGCACATAATATGAGCTATTCATCTGTGTGTCCTCTAAAGTCAATGGAAAGGGGCATCTTGCAGAAGGCAACATTTATGCTAAATGTAATTGACAAAGCAAGGAGGGTTGAATCACTTTCTACATGAAGTTCTGTAGGTAATTGAATGACYACCGTGCACTACCAGTGTAACTTCTATATAGTTATAGGCCAGATTAATCACACAATTAATTACACATTATTTCATTATTACATACTTTAAAGGTACTGCAAATACCTGACTTAAAAATCCAAGTGTCTTTCCAAWTGTATTGTTCCATGGCATTTTCTCAACATTATCTTTTTCATTAACATTTCTGCTGATAAATCTGACTGTTCTCAGACTATTTAAGGATATTTTACAAACAAATGGTACATCTGTATTCATTGTYGAATGTTATATGCATCATGTGTAATTAAATGCAAGGCATCCCAATGCCCAAGAAAAGGCAAGGTATTCATATAAATAGAGAAAATATGCAGATGTACGGTAAAAACTTTTTTTAAAAATAGGACTATAAATTTCTGTGTTTCCAAAAATGAATGAATTACAAATTCTATGGATTTAGGAATAAACTTTCCTGAGATTTAGTGATTTGACACCATTTTGATTTTTCTTTCCTGTTATATTAAGCYGTCTTTGCTTCCTCCATGTTACCCTGTATCTTGCTCTGCAACACCCACCACAAGTAATCAAAACTCAAGGATAATGATGTGTTTTTCCTCTGTTCTGTTTTGTGGTTTGTTTGTTTTTCTCCATGCCATTGGGACATACATTGATCATGTCCAGAGAAGGGCAATGAAGCCGGTGAAGAGTCTGGAGCATGAATTTTTTGAGGAGCAGCTGTGGGGGRCTGGGGCTAAATAGCCTGGAGAAAAGGAGGCCGAGGGGTGACTTTATTGCACTCTACACCTACCTGAAAAGGAGCGGTCAGTCTCTTTTCCCAGGTAACCACTGACAGGATGACAGACCTCAAGTTGCACCAGTGGTGAGGGTTAGTCTAGCTATTAAGAAAAAAAAAAAAACTTCACAAAAAGAGCTGTCAAATATTGAAACAGACTGCCCAGGGAACTGGTGGACTCTGTGCCTGCACAGAGTTTTTACCCTTTCTTATCAACATCTTCCCCCAGGCACCATTGTCTTGGCTGAGGGACACAGATGTGCCCTGAGATGGTAGAAGATGTTAGATTGGTGAACRATGTTAATGAACTTCTTGTGTTAGAGCATGCATGTAATTTTAAAGAATAGTTTTTAATTTTAAGCCAATTTCCTATCATATTTTATGGAAAACTGTTTATCACGACTGCTGTTTTCTACACTTATTTCATCTGTTTTGTTTTCAGAATTCTCACAAAATATTGTTATCCTTTTCAGGCTTCTATAAGCCTTTTTTTTTTTTTAAACTTATGAATAATTATAGTAATGCACAGAATTTGAAAAGCAATATTGTAATGATTATAATTTGACATTTTTATAATTTATCACCCAACATGAATAAAACATTWAAACATGTTATAAAATAAACTCCCCACTTCCCAGATATTCAGAATGGGGAGACAGTAGTTAAAACACCAACCTGGTTATGTTGTATAATTATGACTGAAGCTTTTTAATATTGAAATTTACTTTGAAATGCTGCATTTTCAGACATTTATTTTGAAAATACTCAAGTTCAGTTTTGGTAGGCATGCATGAAAATAAAACCTTTGAAGATATAATTTACCGTGCGCTTTAATTTCTGAAATCAGCAGGCATTCAATTTAGACTTGTGAACATATCCTCACAGAATTTAATGACTTTAAACATGGAGAAGGACATATATAAATACTATTGTTCAATTCTTCTTATATGATACTTTGAGTAAGGATTTACTTGGATTTTCTACCCAGGTCTGCCAACACTACTGAGGACCCAAACCCCAAGTGGTTGAATGACAGGATTTAGAAAAGGGTTTAGGGTGGGCTACTTCTATCAACTCATAGAGTCTCTGAGAAAGGGGAAAGGACAAGATGTTCTTCTGCATGTGCACAAGTTGCACATGCAGCAGCTCAGGCATTTCATTGTCTGGTACTATTTTGTGGCATTTCTAAAGCACCTATAAAGTCATAACCAGGAAAAAAAAAATCAGCATAAACCAAAAAAAGGATTTTTTTTTTTTGTCTAAAAAACAAACAAACAAAAAATGTATGTGAAAAAAAAATTCAAGAAATATATCTGTCAAAGCCACTAGGACAAATTTAGCATAAATAAATTCAGGAAGATTAGAGAACAAGAAAAAATTAACTATTATTTTTTGTGAATATATTAGGCTTCATTTACACTAATGAAAAATGTTTAGCGAAAATAAATGCATGCACTTTACAGCTTTCATTGCTTTAACCAGTTTCTGATTTTTACATTCCTTTAATGAATGAATATATAAATCTTTTAATCAAAGACAATGGAAAACATCTAAAATTCAGGCAATTAATCCTTTTTAATCCTTAAAAACACATGGTAATGTGATATTAGAAACACATGGTGATGTTTTTTAATATCACAACAGTCAATAAAACCATACTAATATAATTCCAACTAAGATTAGTTCTCTTTTGTTACAGAAAAAARAAAGAAAAGAAAAATTAAAGGCTTGGTTCATATACTTTAAAMCATCATTTTACAACATATTTTAATTTCCATGATGAAAGGTAGGCAAACAACTGCTATTCTCGAGTCATACCTTTGAAGTCCAGACATGAGTGAAACCACAGAGAAGGAAGATCACTTTTTTCTGTTTGCTGATCCTCATAATATCTAAAATTACACATGCACACACCTCCACACCCACAAATTGTATCCTTGTGTTTTAATAACTTTATCAAAAAGACAGGGAAAAAGAAGCCAGTAAATAGGCAGAGAAAATGTCATATCTTTAGAACTGATAAAGACAAAAATGGATTTAAAAACATGAAAAAATCTCCTATAAGATGAAGTCTAGTATATGCTCTTATAGACTTTGTATTTCTCAGGAGTTAATGTTGCAAACTGAAACAATAATTTACAGTTTGTCATGGGAATATTCTGAACTCTATTATCCATCTACATATTTATAGAAAGTAAAATTGTACACATAGACTTTTCAACCCTACAAAAACAACAATATATTGCTAGGAAATCACAGAATATGCTGAGTTGGAAGGGACCTCAAGGATCATCATGAAGTCCAACYCCTGGCCTTGGACAGGACCATCCCCAAGAGTCACACCATGTGCCTGAGAGCATTGTCCAAATACTTCTTAAACTCTTGTCAGGCTGRTGTCGTGACCACTTCCCTGGGGACCCTGTTCCAATGCTCAATCACCCTCTGAGAGGAAAGCCTTTTCCCAATGTCCARCCTAAACCTCCCCTGACACAGCTTCAGGCCATTCCCTCAGGCCCTGTCACTGGTCACCAGAGAGAAGAGATCAGTGTCTGCCCCTCCTCTTCCTCTCACAAGGACGTCCTAATGAATTAATGTTAAATTCATTTGTATATATAAATCAACAAGATCTAGGGTAGTCTAAACTGAAAAACTAAAATGTTTAACAAATGAATATTGAAATCKCAGTCAGAAATTAAGATAAATGGATGAGCACACATAGCTTAATGTAGGAAACRTTATTTAATTTTACCCACCTTGAACTGCTCATAATAAACATTTCAGGTTGTGAATCTTACTTAAATCTGCCAGTTATAACAAATATGTTTGTTTAAGCATAAACACCTTGCACAATAACTACTCATTGTCTAGCTGCACTTTTAAATATGTTGCTCTAAGCTACTTTTTGGCTGGGTTGAAATTTAATCTGTGGTTTTACAAGAAATATTAATGAATTGATATTATGTTTTTCTTCTTGTTCACCTCAAAATATTTTCTGAGAGAAAGCAGAAAATGTCTACTAAAATACTTTTAACTGGAAGACAGCATATTAGAAATATCCTTATACACTCATATCCATATATACTGCACATATCCATATGTGCTCAGTTTTACTGCCCTACATGCACCAAGCATAGCTTAAAATTTCTGTAGCCCATCGATTTTAATTTATTTATCCAAACCTTGTTTGTAATAGRACAGAGTAAGACAACACCAGTATAAGGATGAACCAGCTTTTACCTGTGACTCATTTAAAAGTACATTTCAAAGTATTTGGGAAAAAATATGTGACAGGATGCCATCAGAAAGACATTACTAGAGTATAACGTCTCTGTCTTCCTTGCATTYGTACAATATTCTGAGCACTGAACTGATTGAGAAGTATCAAAAGAAAGATGATAGTCTTGATATATGAGTCCAACTAAATCTGTAAGTTATATGGGCATTCTACTTGTATTCTCATGAGTACTGTGGCCTCAAAAGTATAAACATTTCTACTCTTCAGTCACCTCACCTACTATGCACATATTTTGAGAAATAGAACGACAAAAGCAAAAGCCTTTCTAAGATCTGCAAAGCCCGCTCAAGAAGCTGAGTAAATACTTGGATAATTGTGAYGATGCCAGCTGCATTTTGCCATAGTTACATTTATGCTGTGTAGTTATTTCAAYAGTATCTCCTCAGCCATCTCTCATTCCCCTCGATTCAACTCTGTAAAAGGAGATAAAAGGGCAAGAGACCACTTTTAAATTTTTTCCCCATGTTTAGCTTATTCATAATAGAGCAAAACATCTATATAAACAAATCCATTCTGCCTAACTATATAAATACAAGATACTTTGAGAAACTCAGCAAGAGAGAATATAAGAAGTGGAGAAGAAGAAAAAAAAAAACAACCCCAATGATAATAAAATCATTATGGCATTAAATTCAGTATATGGTTGTCTCCTGAGTACAGCTGAGATTTGCTTACCTAGTGGATAAATTTTAATTGTTGTTACTGAACCTATTCTTTCTGACCCGAGATGTCACATCACTGTGTGGCTGAAGCTATGCTTGCTAAGTTATTCTGGCATTAATCACATTTATTGTTTGCAGGACCACAATTCTCTTATTTATGGGCACTACCCTTGGGAATGCAGGTCACTGTTATCTAACAGCAGAATCTACAGCTGCTCTTGCTGACTTCAATTTGAGTCTTACTTCCTCAATAGAGGTCACACAGAAGCAATTGAAGTTAATTTTATGAGACATCTGTTATATTTGTGGTTATACTCATTCTTCAAGATTGCCCTCTAAAGTAGCAGTTACTAAAAAAACTCAGGCACCATAAGAGAGAAAGAAAACTAACAAATAAAAGTCAGTATCAGAAGTTATCTGATGACTTCTATTCAACATGACAAAATAGAAAATTATTTTAAATGAAGAATCCCATAATTTGGGGCATGAAATTTTTATGTGAAAGGCACGACTCTGAAACATTTCCCCCTTGCAAATCTGGAAGAATGTACTGACCTAAAACATTGAAATATCAAAAATAGAATTGTAAAATACCTAAACAATATATCTTTAACTACATTTTTTATTCCAAATTCCTATGTAATTTCAGTTTATATTAGAGGAYTATAAATTTATGCTTCAAAAATGAAAGAAATAAAATTCTGAATAGAGAGTTGTGGTTTCTTGGGGTTTTTTTTCTCTCCATGGGTTTSGGGTTAATATGATGACTTTTTCTATCTATGAATTGCTAAAAATATAGAAATAGGCAAGAAAAAATTATAAAAATTATATACTCATTACAAAGAAAATCATCCTCTGTAAACATCTTGATACACAGATTTTTTCTCCTAAAATGTAGGTGTTTGCTTTGAGTTTGTAAGCCAAGACAGCCRTAGTCAATAGATATTTCTCAATGAAAATGATTTTCACCATATTTGTTTATTAAAGTGACTCATACATCAGAATTCCCATCTTCTGTTCAGTGAAAATGCCTAAGATGTAAATCCAGGCCTATTTTTTGTCAATTTCATCAATGTACAAAATAGCAATAATATATTTGATATTGAAGTAGTAGCGATTGATGAATAATATGGTCCCAGAAGACAAACTTAGATAAACAATCGGATGTGGTGCAGTATTGTCTCAAAATAAGGATTTCAAGAATGAGTACCTTTAGTTTTTAAAGTTTTTGGTTTTGTTTTTTTTTTCCTTAGGGCTATGTACTCGACTCTTTTTAAGATGTATGAATTTTGCTGGGTCTGTTTTCTCTCTTATACATGTTGCTACCATTTGATTTTTCTTCCTTAAAAGAGTCCTTATAAAACATTCTATTTATAAATGTCTTCCTTTCCCATTCCCCACACCATTTCTCCCCCCCGATATTCTACATATAAAACAGTCTGCACACTGAATTATTTATTTTTATTTTCCTACATAATTTTTTGGACAGTGAACAAAACACACATGGCTGTCTGTCAAAACTGTCTTCTATATTATAACATATATGGATGTTTTTTTTCTGATGGAATCAGTATAAATATCATTAAGATTAAAAAAAAACGCAGCATAATTTCCACAAAATTTTCTCTCATCGTAACTAGTGTCAGTTATTACCTTTTCCATTTGATTATTTCAGTTTCTTCATAAATAACAAGTCTTTTAATTGTCCCTAACACTTCCATACGGAACAGGCAACCAGGAAAATTGCCCTACCCGAGTCCCTTTTCCAGCCTTCTTTATGACATTATCAGAATTTTTTCCTGGGAGCACAAAATGCAAAATAATCCATTTAGACCAGCCTTAATGCAATGTCACATTCCCACTGTTGCTCAGATTGATTTTGCTACATTTACCCCTTCCTGACAYAGCTTTGTCAGTACGGATGAACTATCTTTGTAGGTATTTGGTATTTTGAGCTGGAGACCAAAGTACTATTTGGTCTAGATCTATTTTTTTTGTGCTAGTTCTCTTTCACATTTCTTTCAACACCAACTTAGCTTCAAATGGCTCATTGCTCCTTTAGTAAATTTCCTAGACAGTATTACTCCAACTTTCACATCTTGATCAAGCATCAATCTAAATTACATATTTAAAAAGTGATGTTGCTGACAAGGAACATTTTGAGCATGTTCTTTTGGCTTTTGGGTTTTTTTTCTCAGATTCAGGCTYCTGAAATTCTAAATGGGGCTGCTCCAAATTGAACCTATGAAGTATAATTCACTACTTCATTATTTAGTTACCTAAGAAATACCTATATTTTTGACAAACTTAAATTTTAGATACCACCTACAGTAAGGAACATATAATTTCACATAATCATAGAATATATTGAGTTGGAARGAACCCACAAGGATCATTGAGTCCAACTCCTGGTTCTTCCCAGGACCATCCCAAGGATCAAACCATATGCCTRAAAGTGTTTTTCAAATGATTCTTGAACTCTGTCAGGTTTGGCACTGTCACCAAGGCTCCCTGGAAAGACTGCTCCAGTGCCCAACCACTATTTGCATGAARAACTTCTCCTAATATCCAACACAGATCTTCCTCAACACAGATGCCATTCCCTCAAGTCCTGTCACTGGTCACCAGAGAGAAGAAATCAGTATCTGAGATTTTAATGCATTCTCTGCATTTTAGATATCTGTTGTATGCTTATCCACCATTACACATGGAATCATTCTGGTTGAAGTACTTCCATATCTTGAGGATGCATCTGCATGTATGATTTGCATCCACATCACCTGTTTGCCTAGAAAATACTTTAACTGCCAGGAGATTCYGCATTACTCATTAAATATTTTGTATTATATCACCTTTCTTGTTAGGACCAAAATAAATTTAGAAACACATGTAATGTACAAACTGAAGTTGATCATGTAAGAATTATGATCATGACTATGACTGTGTTATTAGGTCTTCCTGCATGAAGGAAAAGTTATGAACGTTTGTTTTATGTTGTATGGAGATTAAYATTACACAATCCTGGGCAACAGGGATAAAGAACAGAAGACCATCTCTCCTGAGACAACCACAAGTCCATCTAGCCCATGACACCAAAGGACATCTTGGGAAGGATATAAGAAAGGGACAATCAGGGAAGATATTTCCTCTAATCATTTATGGAGATTGTGTTAAAGTGAAGTTACACAATTGCTATATAATTACTGCATGATTACTCAACTAACTTCCTCAGTACTCAACTGATGAGATAAACCAATGTCTTGTTTCATAGGAAGAGTTATAAGTGGGTAGATGATGTATTCACATCTTGGTCTCAAAAAGATCTGGGGAAAGAGAAATAAATGTCTTAAATACAGAATGCTTTGAATTTCAGAGGGGAAATTACAGTTGAAGAGCTTTCCACTCAAGTTTCTTTCAGATTCCAAAACACAAGTTTCTTCTAATTTACTACTGCTTGTCACATGAGCAGGCATAAGAACTGTACAGTCTTTATTTATATTTTCCTTTTCTATTTTATGCTGTAGGTAAATCCCTGGACTATCACAGACTCATCATTTTCTCTGCTTTTTATTATCATCTCCTCTTCCAATGACTTTCAAAACTGGTTAAACTCCTAGTACAAAGAAATTAAGACAACAATTGTCCTTTTCTCATATATGTGCAAGGAACAGTAATCGCAGTCTTCATACAAAAAGATAATTATTGTTCCTGCATTCAATCCAATTTTTCTCTACTTTGTCCCACTTATATTCTGCTGACAGTGTTTTAAGATCCCTATAAAGCTTCTTCAATGATTCCTTTTTGAATAAACCTTTTTTTCCTCTTCATTAACAGTCTACTCTGCTTATATTCTTCTATCTAAACTTACCATGCAGGTATTTGAAGGTTTTTATCTATTACCATTTGGAACAACATTCCCTTGCTTCTCTGCTTCATCAGCTTTCCATCTCATTTTACATTTCAAGCATATCTTTTTCTCCATTGACTCTCTTTATTTTTCATCTTGCTCTAACCCTACTCATCTCTTTAGATTTATAAATGAACTCTGAAAAAGTGGGTATGAGAATCATAATGTTTTAACATGGTAAATGTTCAGAAGAATTTGTAACACTACCCACTATCATAGGTTTTGTTAGTTTTAATTACCTACATCATTTCAATGTGCTAACATAAAAGGCAACTGAAGAAAAGCCATACAGACATCCTGGTCTCATTTCAGTCTCCCATGTATTTCCTAACAAATATMATTTGAAATGTCCTATATTATCCCACCTGGCTTCCAGCTGCCACTTCAGAAAGGTTTCTGTCTCCAGAATCATATGTGCCAACTGTCTCTGGCTTTTAGAAAGCCTCAGATGTGTCAAAAATATTGTGTTCAGGCAGCTGAACTGATTCCTACCTGCCAAAAATCTAAACTGAACTGATTCATAGGTATTTCTGAATGTCCAAAATAGATCCACTCTAGTGGCTAAAATGAGAGTTAAGACCCCTACTACATGTGAAGACCTTTTGAGGTGAGCTTCTAACTGCATACATCTGGACCTGAGTCAGAATCATGACGCAGCTTGTACATTTAAAAAATATTTGTAATTTTGGAGAAAAAATCAGAAAAATTAAGGAACTATGTGAATTAGTCCTAAAGCTACAAGATGACCCATTTTCCAATATTTAATTATCTGATGGCTTTTCCAATATCATTATTATGTCCTACTCTTCAGCTAGGCTATATTTGGCCACAGGTCTCTTCTTTGTTCTCATTTTTCTGACATACAGATGTCTTAGGCTAGGAAGCTTGGAATTACTTCCATATGTCTATATGTGTCTAGAAATCAATTGTAATGACATTCAGACATTGAATTTAGGAGTCAAATACTGGAAGATAACCTCCTTTGTGTTGCTCGTGAGAAAAATGCTTTTATAGTAGCCTAAATCTGCCTGAATAATGAACCATTAGAATTTAGGGGAGTGTTGAGGTAGAAGTATTAATAAAAACATTTACTGCTCAGTAGATTTAAAAATAAAAACTTCATGTTGGTAGTAGGAAAGRTAGCCTTTACATATACAAATCTGGGCATTAATGGTAGAGGGAGATCTTAGAATGCCTTTTAGAGTGAGAAAACACAGAAAACTAAGAATAACTGTGCATTAGGCTATAGGAATTTCTGGTGTATCTAAAATGAATAACAATTAAGGAATTATAGTGACCTGAGYTTTTGTTCTTTAATGAGATAAAACCACAAAAACTCTGTTCTATTTTTTAATATGTAGATCTATATTTCAGGTTTGSAAGTTTATTTCCTGAAGAAAATTTATAATAAAATTGTTCAAAATGAGGTATTTCTTACAGAGAACTCACACTTTAATACATAGCTTATTAAGACTAAATGTTGCACTTACATAAGAAATAATATCTTTTTTAATTTAAACAGCAATAATTGTATATATGTTCATATATTAGTTTTAATGGTGGGGTGGTTTTTTTCTTTTTTTCTCTATCACTTTGATCTCACATTAGTTCTAATTTTCTCTATAGTATCTCTAAGTTCCACAATTCTGAGGCTTTTCCTTTAAAAAGTTTTCTGTTCCCAAGCTTGCCATCCTTATTAGATCCAACTCCAGGGTTGCATTCCTTCTCTTAAGGCCTTTTTTTCCAAAGGGTCTGTTTTTGATGTCTTCTCCTGACTTCGTCTTGTGCTTCTGGTCTTTTCTGATGTAGCTCAAATGTTAACATTATACCTAAAAAAGTGGTTTAATCTTACTTTAAAACTAGCAGAGGAAAACAGGGCATATCTATGACTAATATTAGAAAATTATACAGTTATAGGTAATAGAGGTGAAATTAATAAAATCCTTGAGGTACTAGTTTTTCTCCAACTACTGCTATTTTTGTAACTGTTGCAGGTCCTTTGTATTTAAACTCTGTGATAAGCAGTAAAAATAATATCATGCCCAAACTGAATTTTTTTTTTTTYCGTGTCTGTCTGTTCATCAAGAAAAAAATGGTATTTCTTTCTTAGGAGAAGTGCCAGATATGTATATATAAAGCACTGTCCTACAGTAAGTTTTAAAAAATAGTTTACATACACAGTCATATACTTTACTTCTGAAAAAAACCATGTTTTTATGCTACATATTATGGTATGGCAAAGTAATAGTCCCATCATTTTACATGTTCGCTCCTAATTCCTTTATTATTATTTCTTCTCTTAGTCCTTCTTTAGGTAAACTGTAGATTTAGCAGTAAACAGAGTAGAAAATATGATACTAATGCAAAAGCTTTTGCTAATGRCATGATTTGCTCTCAGTCTCATTATTTTCTGAATAATAATCGCAACTAATTTAAACTTAATGCACAGGCAATTTCTTAGAACATTCATTCCAACAGCTTCAGAAAGACAATGATATCAGTGCTGAGTTAAGGAAGTGAAACACAGATTTTCAGCCCACTGAGCAAAGATAAAAATTCATTCATGAGATATTGCAGTGCTGAAAATGAAAAGTCATTCATTATTCACCAAACATACAAACACTTTGTTGTAATTTTAGAATCTTGTTCTATTAAAAGTACTTATGCATAGATATCTACATTGGTAAAGCTATGGGTTTTTGTGTACTTGAAATTGCAAGAATTGTGTGAAATATGTACTTGGAAAAAAGACACCATTTGTCTCTAAGTTTAAAAAAAAGAAAATCAGGGATCATGAAAACTGTATAAAAAACAGAATCAATTTTGAAATGATCATGTACTATACTATATTAAACTTGTCATAGAAAATTAAATTAGTATTTTAAAGTTTTGCTTTGTGTTATTCTTATTTCTAACTATTTCAACAGTGAGCTCTTAGGATTAAATGTTGGACATTCTGAATCTCAACATAATAGAAGTTGAGTAGTGCTGCTGAATTCTGTAAAACTAGGATTTCAAAGAAAGAGTAATTGAGAAATAAACGTAGCAAATTGTAGCCCTGGTTCCATGCCTGAGGTGTTTTGGTCTTGTGAAATTCTTTTCCCAGGGAATTTTCTGTWAACAGGAGAAAGGTTTTTGTAACTGCATCTATGTTATTCATTCCTTTTCCTGGGAGGTACTTCTTCTTGATGTCCCTCTGATCTGACCCATGTGGTTGAAGAGGTTTGACTTTGTTTCACCAATCAAATTGGTCTGTGTAAAACAGTATGAAAGGGAGACACATCCCAAAAATAAAAGAGTCATTTTCGGCCTTCTGAATCTCGGAGTCTGTGTCATTGTGGTGTAAAACAGTGTCAGCAAATCAATACAGGAACCACATTTTTTAATTCAATTTTGCTGTTAAGTTTGTCTAGAAAAGATATCATTAAGAAAAGTAGGTCTGAATATACTGTCCAGYTTTATTTGATAAGGAATAGATGGTATTAAAACTAGTCCATATGTTTCTGATAAGGAACATGGTGAACAGGGCCACCAAGCAGGGACTTAGCAAGTAGGACAAAAGAAGAAATTATTTATTATGAGGGTTCTGAGACACTTAAAAATTTTCCCAGAGAATCTGTGAATACTCCATACCTGAAATGATTCATTATCAGGTTGGACCAGAATTAAGAACCTAACGTAGTGGAAGATGTATCTAACTACAACAGGAACATTGAAACTAGATGATCTTTAAAAGACCCTTTAATCCAAACCATTTCACGACTATGGTCTGATTCTATGAAATTATTTACTGTTTGAAAACAAGGCCAGTTTTGTGATTTGGCTGCCTTCTGACACAGTGCTTTACAAGTTAGGTGATCAGGCAATGCCAGACACCTATTCAACAACTTTATGGGAGCATTGTGGACTGATGAGTGTGGCAATCAGGATGAGCAAACAAACCTTTGACAGTAAATGCATGAGAAGACTTGGAAGAGACCCTAGAGGAGCTGCTCAGACAGCATGGGACTGCTAGAGAGAGACAGTAAAACAAAATAAATTACATGCAGYGGAGGATAGTTCCTAGCACTAGCTGGACAGTATGTCTCTGCAAATTAGAGAGCTTATCCCAAATGAGAGTCCTGAGGGAGGACTTTATCTGTTCAGGTCTCTGACTGCAGGAAATGTCTAGTGTTGCTCTTTGTGTCTGGGACACCAGCTCCTAAACAGGAACAGACACCTTTCAGAGTTGAACTGACACAGACTAGCAGCAATTTCATGCATTCATTCACACAGTAAATCATAGATTGAATAGTGATATTCTGTCTCATAAGCAACACCTTCAGCTCTTGCATTTRGGATTCATGTGATTACTGAACTAAAGACCAGAAAAAAAGAAAATGTATATATATGCATATATTTTTTTATACCACAGGCTTCAAATAGAAACAAAATATTAATTATATAGTGGCAAAACTATGACTTAGAAGGCTCTTTCTTGAAAGCAAAGAAAGGTGAATACGGGTTGTTTTGAGATTGAATTTGTAAGTTGCCACCTACTTTTCTTTCATGACCAAAACTACAGTGTGAAATACATAGGAAAAAAAAATTCTATTTGGTCCAGAATCAGTACCTGAATGCAGAATAAAAGCCAATAGAAATCATTATCATTAGCCAGGAAGGACTTTATGCACCCCATCATCAGTTTGGTGGTAAGTAACACTGACTCCTAATTATACTATTTCTTTGCTAATTATAACATAAGTAGCTTTATGTCATGCACTGTTTTATGTAATCCACTAATAGTTGTTTTGTTTATYCTGTGTAATAACTGTTTAAGGCCTTTTTTTTTTTCTGTTGATCTCCTGTCTATTCAATAAATAGCTCATAAGAGACCTGATTTGCCATTCCTAAGAACTTTCAAGCCAGAGTGCTTCAGGTGCAGGTCACCAAAGTAGAGCTGCTGCCAAAATCTGAGCCTAAGTCAGGGCTTATCTAACACTCACACYGATTCATAACAATACCACCCATTCAATGTGAATGGAAAATTCTTGATTTTTTTTTTAAATTGGCACTCCAACATATAATCTCTCTTAGTTTGTTTTGTTTTCTCCCTCACTATCAGAGGGTGCAGCTTGAGAAGTCTTAATTTCCCCTMAGAATTTTTAAAACCAGTGTAAGTTTTTGGGAAAATCACCTGTTGTGGCAGAAATTGAGCTGATAGTCTATATCATGGATGACATGATGATCTGAAAGTTAAAATAATTCCCTTCTGGATCGAGAAAAAAACAAAAAAAAACCAAAAAAAAACCCAACACAACAAAAATAAACAGCAAAATCACATCCAGTGAACGCAAAGAATAAGTGACACCAGGATATCACCTGGTTATTAATTTGATGCCAAATAAGAGTGCTCACAGTCTGCATAAAATTTTTCTGATGTTGGTCTAGAAATATTTTGCAAGGCTGACCCAAGCATGTTTTTTCATATTTTAGTTGTCTGTATAGGATTATTTTTTCTAATAAAAGAGATAAATCAGTCATCCAGTACTGTTCAAGACCACCAGCATATCCAAGAATGGCACAGGCAATCCTGAGTGACTCTTGTGTTGGGAAGTCAGAACTGCAGCCCACACATCTCTTCRTCCATGCCATAGTGCTTGATTATACAAGATTCACTGGTGATAAACCAAAAGCCTTTAGAGCTCATCTAGATCTTGGGACATACCTGCTGCTTTATTTCCTATCTGTTCTTTATCTGCCCATAGCTTTTCAGTTATTGAGCTAGATCTTTTTCTCCTGGATGTCTGGAAAACTTTCTATAACCATGACAAATCTCAAATCCTATTCAGCATTCTTGGCTTATGATCATGATCAGAGAACTCTGAATATCATAATAATTTTTAAAATATAAAAGGAAAAATAGAATCTTAGAGTAGTATACTAGTGTTTGGGATAGGATATCTCTGGGTTCAAAAGACTGTTCTCAAGGCACTCGCAGACATTGTAAAAGGAAAAAAACAATATCCCTGCTAAAATACAGGAAATAAAATCCCATACTGTTCAAATTATCAAAATTATATTTTACTTCAGTATGTGTATTAGATAATTTTTGTTTTTATAGGTGTTCTGAATTTCTGCAAAACCACTAAGATTTGAAACAGACTTTCAAACCCAACAGAASTAAAACCTCAYTTCATATATATATCACATATATATCACTTTTTATATAAAAAACTATGATGATTATAAAAWAAGAGAATTTTCTGACATATAACACTTGGAGCACATGGAAGGCAGTAGCTAAAATACATTTTCTCATTGTTATTTTAATATTATAAATACTTGAAGCAATTTCTTTTCCTGAACTTCCTCTGAATAACTAGCCGTAGGAACAACCAAATAAATAATAACATGTTCCTGGGATTGCTGAAGTTGTGACAGGAAATAATGCCAGGGTGGGTTAAAATTTATGCAGCAAACATTTGAGTACATTCTCACATGTGGTCTRTAGAAGTGTGTATGTGTTTGTTTATTTATTAACTTGGTATTTATGAGGAGGGTTTTTTGAGTGATTGTGGCCTGTCTCCTGTATTCAATACTGTGTGAAAATAACATGGGTTCCCTTTTCTGCTGTCTGCAACCCCAAGGGCAAATAAATAAATAAAATAAAATAAAATAAAAAAAGTGAAAATAAATGATCGGTGCTAACTTCCAGTCAATAAATGAAATAAATGCAGGAACTGAACCAGATAGAAAGGAAAAATTACCCTGACTTGCTGTTATGGGGTTTCAGATCTTATAACCATTCATGAGTGCATGTTTCTAAGGGAATTCCATAACAAGACTGCCTTTCCTGCCTTTCACTCTCTTTACAGTAGTAACTGAGACAGATTTATGGAACTGAAGGTTAGGAGTATTGGTCACCAACTCCTGCAATTTCATATGCTTTACACCAGATATTCATCGATGAGTCTTGGTTCAGAAACCACAAGGGAACTCTTGACTRGATCCAGTTCAGATGAACAGTTGTGAGGTGGTGGGTAAGACACACTTTGGTAAGAAATTATAAGACTAAAATTAAATCCAGATGTGCTTAAGGCTGAGGTGAAAGAAGAAATTACCATAAGCCCAGCAAAGAAGTCAGAGTGGTAACAATTCAATGTAATCCTTCACCCTCCTTCTAGAAGGAGCCTGCAATGGTCATTCTTATTTGGGACAYGGAGAAACACTGAGCATAAATACAACATAAAAAATTGAGAATTGTGAACTAATTGTGGGGGAGAGGGGTGGAAGGACAGACATGACAAAACCAACCAAACCTCCCGCTACACAAAACCAACCAAACAAAACAAAACAAAACAAAACAAAACAAAACAAAACAAACAAAACAAACAAAACAAAAAAACCCCAAAAAACAAAACCAAAATTAACCCCGAAAAAATCAAAAACCAAAACCAAATCAAAGCCAAAAAGAAAAAACTCATACATAAGTTTTACTCATTTTAATGAGACTTTTCCAAATTAATCAGGTGATACGAGTCATTAGACTACCAAATCATTATCCAGACAAAAAAAAAGTTTTGTATATATTCATGTATAGGTTGTGTTCTCTTTTGTTATAGAATTTGTAAGTGGAACAGTGGGCATGCCAAGAAGTTAGGACTCCAAAGTTAACATTTCATTTTATGCCTCACAAAGACAAACTTTCATAGAAAATTATTTGATAGAATGGTTATATATTTTTATAGAGCAGAGTCAGAAGACAAGCAGAACTACGTCTTATTTCTAGCTCAGTATTTTCTTTCTGAAAAAAAAAAAAATAATCCCCAGATTTATTGGCCCTTTATGCAGGCATAGTATTTTTCTTCCTGCTACATAAATGCCAAATTATTTAATAGGCATTTATATATGTAATATGTGTCAATTTTTTTTTTAAAGTTTAATGTTAAGGAAATGATAAGTGTTAACCATTAAATGGATAATATTCATCAATGCAAATAATATTCTAATAATATTATTTTTAAAGCTGGGTTTAAGATTGTTTTTCACAGTTTTACAAATGTCAATAGCTGTAACTAATATGTTATTACAAGCAAACTTATATGAMATGATCACTGTTCCATGATAAAATGTTTAAAACCTAAATTGCAGTTGCCAAATGGCAGTAGTCTCAGTGTAATTAAAAAGAAATTAACCTGTGGTGTTCTAATGACCTCTGGCAAAGCAATAATTTATTTTTCACATTCATAATTATGTAATTAAAACCACAAGAACTTTAAAAAATATTTTATTGCTTTTGTTTGATTTTTCTATTGCTTTAATTGCTATTATATTTTTATTTTAGAGATACTGTTGAAATCAGGAGAAGTTGCACAGAAACATGTCTAAAAAMCGCCCAATAAATTGTGCTTAGTCTGTGTACAGTGCCACCTAAAGAGTTTTCTGAGAGCCTGGACATAAGAGATACTGGGTTCTAATCTTGTATTGCACACGTATTTGTCATTAGAAATTCATTAGTTGCAATGCATGCTTATAATACCAAATGCAGTGAGAAACACATCTTGCCCTATTTCTCACTGTAMCAACTCATTGGTGTAACAGAAAATCAGATCACAATGTGTTTTTCCTGTCTGTGATCAYAGACTAATTTCTGCACAGGAAGTGAGAAAGAGAGGAAGTAGACTGCGACTCAGAGTTTGACATGAGGTATTGCTCTGGAACGTTTGTTTAATGAGTTTAAACTGTTTATGTTTATATACTGCACGAGACAGGACAAGAGAAAAAGGCTTCAAGTTGTGCCAGGGAAAGTTTAAACTAGGTAATAGGAAAAACTTCTTCACCTAAAGGGTTATCAAGCAGTGGAACAGGCTGCCCAGGGAAGTGATCAAGCCCATTCCTGGAGGTGTCTAAAAGATGTGTAGCTGTGGCACTTAGGGACATGGYTAAGTGCTGGACTTGGCAGCTCCAGGTTAATGGTTGGACTAATTGTTGGTTATCTTAAACATTGTTTCCAACCTATACAATTCTATGATTATGTGAAAATAATGAAAAGAAGAGCTTTGAACGTCACCTCCATGTTCATCAGGTAAAGAGTTTAAATTCAGCAATTAAACGCTGACAGACTGGTTGGGCATGAGGGTCTCAGCATTCCTGGGGCACTGACAGACAAATCAAACACTGAGGGTCAAAGAAATCTCCCCTTTTCACATTATAGAAGTGAGTTATGTACTTTAGAAGAAGCAGGGTTCACTTTATTGTACTCTTTATACTTGGAGTATTATCCTGACGAAAGTACCGTGMTAATAAAACCAGCAGGTGCCAGACTAGACTGGATCATGTCTAACCAACATGGGACAAAAACAAAGTAAAAGTTTCCTCTGAAATGTGTCCTGCACTAAAATGTGTCCTCAAAAATACTATCTAAAGCACATAAACCACACCCATCTCTGCTGTATTATAGCTCTTACTAAACATGAGGAAACGTACCAAGAATGATTGTTAAGGATTAGGAATTTACTGGATGAGAAAAAGAATATTTCTTACTGGAACAGAAAGAGAAGAAGAGGTTATGAGTGACAGATAAATGGTTATTCGTGCCCATTGCTGACACTTTTAGTCTAACATGCCAGGTGTATATGTAGTAAGACCTAAGTGACTGCAAACCAAGATTTCATTACGCAGGTAAAATTCCCTAACAAAGAGACTGTAGAATAAGAAACTGTTTGTTTCAATAAAACTTTTGGTAAAATAAATAAAAGTATTCCTAGGTCCTGTGCACTACCTTCAGTCTGATGGATTAAACTTCCTGCAACAGGAAAAAACTGAATGCAGACTTTGTTTGCTCAGTGTGTTCTGATTACCACACATGCCATATATACATATAGATATTTCTTAAGTGATAACCTCCTCTGCATTTCATAGGGATCTTGATAAGGCCTCTCACAGGACTCAGGCAGAGGCATAATTCTTTTATAGATTGAATATATAGCTTAGCACTAAGATGCTTAGGCCTGTTAAAACTGCTCAAAGGTCAAATTATAATAAGCAGACAGCTGTTGAAGAAGAAAACAGAAAACTGAAGTTCGAGATATACAAATAAATGTCACTTAAGTCCCACTTCAAGTACCTCTGTTCCTACCAGATTCTGCCCCAAGGCATATAATTACCTATTCCCTGATGTCAAARTTTCCATTCAGATTTCTGCAATTCTACTTTCTATTTGCTTTAATTGCTTTAAACATGGCAAAACCACTTCAGGGATGAAAGCAAGATAATGCATATGAAATCAATTGGCATAAGACATGGAAATGATGACACATTCCTCAGAGGGGCTGAAGGTTAAGAGCTAAATTAAACTTTTCTTTTTTTCTACTTGTTGTGGTAACAGTGGGGAGGGAAGGCAGTGCCAACAACTGGATCAGAATCAACAACAACATCTGTTACTGAGCTAGCCAGAAGCTTCCCTACATTTTTATTTTTATTCAAAAAGAGGAGCAGACATTTATTCTGTAAGCTGAGGGAGATTCAAAATATTCTTAGTGCTCTGATACAACATCATAATTATGCCTGACAATTAATTCTTCATCTATGATAGATAAAGTTCTTATTGAAAGATAGAAAGAAAGACAAGGAAAGAGGTGTTTATTTATGACAATAAAACTGATGATGACTTACCGATGCCTTATCTGGATTTTAGTTTGTGTTCCTCCWCTGCTTGTGACTGGAACAGAAATTATTTTCTTCATAAAACCCCATATATTACTGTCTTTTGGATTTGTGAGTGAAAGAGTATCTATAACACGGAAAAGTTTTAGTTACTGCTGAGCAATGCTTACAGAGCCTCAAGGCCTTTCCTGCTCCCCACCCCATGAGCTATGAGGCTGTGATACCAAAGCAATTTAGGAGGGGACACAACCAGGACAGCTGATCTCAGATAATCAAAAGGGTATCCCACACCATATGGTGGCATGCTCAGCATATAAATCTGGGGAAAGAAGGACAGGGGGGAAGTTGGGACTGATGACATTTGTATTCCCAAGTCACTGGGCCTGATGGACCCCTATTTTCCTGGAGGCGGCTGCACACCTGCTTGCCAATGGAAAGTGGTGGATTAATTATGTCTTTACTTTTCTTGTGTGTGCAGTTTTTGCCTTACCTATTAAAGTGCCTTTATCTCAACTCCCTTTTTTATCAMTTTTAGCCTCTCAATTCTCTTTTCACATCACTATGGAGGAGGGAGCGAGCAGATGCATGGAGCTGAGCTGTCTGCTGAGGTTAAACCCTGACAGGCTGCTGTGATATCTGCAGTACAACGGTGTTTGTAAAAAGCAGCAGTCAACCTTTAGCCTGTTCCATGTAGAAACCAGCCTGGGAACATTGCCTTCAGATAGCAAAGAACACCTGCATGTTCCAAACCCCCTATTTCTTCCACCTGAAACAGCAGGTTTTACTAAAAGTAGTTGGAAAKGTTATTTATTAATTGATTAAACAAACAAACAAACAAACAACTCCTATTGAACTGTTCTATTGAAATCAATTGAATTGTTCTAATTCATAATATTTAAACTGCGAAAATAATTTTCTACTCATATATATGGGAAAACTGGATCATCCAAAGCTCTTGGATGAAACATGTTTTAAAAATTGTAAATACAAAAAGAATGAATTAGAATAAKTATATAAGTTTCAGTGTACCTTAAGCAGAATCCTGTGAACTCTGTGATCTAAAAAAGTGCATTGTGCATTTGCAGGGATGACAGTCAACTGCACACTGGGCCACTTTTGCAACACTGCCACTTTTTTCCAGCCATTATATGAGGGAAAGTGGAATACCCTTCATTCTGGTACATATGAGGATGGAAAACTGCAATGTGATAGGAAAGTGGTATCTCATATTTGATGCCTTAGTATAAGACAGATGTTGGCAAACTAGAGAACACGATGAAATGACTAAAGGGGCTCAGGCTGAAAGAAAAAAAGGATAAAGAGGAGGGAATTGACTTTTAGGTCTCTTCTACACAAATCAGGGCTGTAGGACAAGTGAAATATCTATAAGGATAAGAAAACAACTACATAAATGAAATTGTGGTTGATTTTGAGGAGAAAATTCTTGACAGTGAAGAAGCTGAACATTGGAGGTGGTTGCCAGGAAAGGCTTTGAGATCTCCGCCTTTCGATATTTTCATAATTCATCTAGACAAGACATGAACAATGTAACCTATCTTTGAAATTAATCCTGCTTTTAACAAGAGGTTGGATTAGATAATCTTTGAATATACCTTGCAATTTTAATCCATCGATAACTCCTTAATCCTAAACAAAATTTATTTCATATCAAAATTATGATCTTCCATTCTTAGGAAGAGTAGACCTCTTATTTTCCTAGATTCTTCCTGTAGGAAAATTATGCTTTCACTTGCACTTAATTTTGCCAGTATTAAACCATTTAAACTTAAAATTCCCATCCTGAATATTTGCTGAATGATAGCAGTGCTTGCATCTTTTTTTTTATTTTTTTTTTTAAATGAAAATTGAGCAAAAGATCTTGTTCTGCATATTTTAAATACAGTCATGCTGGTTTGCTTGGTAGCTGAAAAATAGATTTATTAAAAGTAAAAATATTCTCATAATTAATAGGGATTTCTGTATATGAGTTGGAGATGTGTGAGCTTGTGTGGTCAGAAAGATCAGGAAAAAAAAGATCAGAGAGGAATATCAGCAAAGAGGGGAAATGACAAAGTTTAGGAGAGAGAGAAGTTGATTGTGGAAGAGGAGGGTCAGGTACAGCAATGAAGGACACATTCAGGGACCAAATAAGGCAATGGCAGGAGATAATAAATATGTAGTAGAACCCAGGAAGTGAATGGACAAAGCGTGGGATTGTTGGACTGGCAAGAGAAAAAAAAACAGGAACAGACACTGAGCATAGAAAGGTAGTGCCAGAAGAAAGTAAAATGACAATAATGGGTGTAGAAGTCTTACACGTCAGACAAACTTCTGTCCAGAGTTTTAGCTGAGAACTATTCCTCCTGAATGTAATGTACCTTTTTAATTAAAAAAAAAAAAATCTATCATAGTGGCTCACAACTCCAAATGTCTCCATCCTTCTGTAAAGCTAGGCTAATGGAGAARTTAACAGCCACCTTAGTGCTGTATTTCACTCAATTAATTCATATGATAAGAGAACTAAAATTCTTGTAAAGATCCTGAGCCTGGCAATGACTTCAGGGCATGACTATTATTTTTCTGTGTTATGATTTTTTTTTTCTCTTTGGTGGTATGTTACATTGGTGATATTAGAGTTACAAAGGAATCAAAAACTTAGGAAAACCRGAAATAAATGTTGGCAGTCCTATAGCAAAAAATAGTTTCTAATGGTATTTTTACGCCGTGTTCCATGATGTTTATTTGCCTGGGGGCTGAATTATATTTGCAGGTGTAACCTTTATTCTCACATTTTGTAGTCACCTTAATGATTCATTTTTCAACTTTCGTATTCTTTTAACTACATACCTATATGGACATATCCTTAGCATGCAGATATAAAAACCATAATTAATTCAGCTTTAGGCTATTTCACATTTCCCATTACAATTATTCATCAGTACACTGAGTTTTTGAGGTTTAGAACATTATTTTAATCAAGAATAGTATTACTAGCACATCCTGAATRTAGAAAAAAAGTTATACAGTCATARCTTATCAGATCTTTTCAAAAGAACACTTAAAATTGTTCCCTACTCTCAGAAAGTCTCTATTTATAAGCATGGTATGTTTCTTCAATGTATGTTTTTGTTTTGATTTGATTTATAAATAGTATATTTATTTATTACAGATAATKTCATCATAATTTGAAAATGGCATATTTAAAAGATTTCTGTGGGAAAAAAATCTTAAAATGTTGTTATTTTTCATTACAGTAACATTAAACACTGCATGTCAACTAATGAAGAAAGAAAAAATGCAAATGAGCATATAAATCTTTAGTGGCTRTATTTTCTTAATTTTTGATTGCACAATTTGTATTAATTTAGACCTTTTACCTAGTTATTGGTTTTATAGTTTAGTAGAAAGATACTTTAAATATATTTTGTTCTCCATAGAGGTCATAATGCTGAGAAGTTCTGTATCACTTCCACTTCACAATCTTAAAGTTGAATCAGCTGTTTTTCTGCATAAAGTATTGTTTTTTATTAAATTACTTCATGTGACTAATCTGATTTCCTGAGCAAATTAAAAAAAAATCTTTTATACTACCTGTAAAGATTTGAGGAGAAAAGATTGTCTCAGAGAGAAATAGGCATATTTTTTTAAATAAAGGAAAATGTTGCAACTGTAGAACATGCATAGCAGCATAATACTGGCAGCTGCTGAAACATATGTAGTTATAAATTATATATGACCTTGCTTGAAGACTTATTTTGGTCTTCATTAATAATGAGTAATTATCCAAGAAAGTTCCCACATCAAATAAACACATTTTATAAAATAAAAAGAAAAAAAGTCAGTCTAAAGATGTTTTTGATAGTTTACTATTTAACAGTTAGATGTAAATAAAGGAAACAATTATTTCTCTGGGATTTCCTCCTCCCCCAAGSTGTCAGAACGTATGCAACTCTGTTGCTGTTTAACAAGGAGAAATATCTAATTGTGAATTTATTTATGCTGTCTATACTTTCATTCTCCATGAAGCTATATAGAGTATAATCCACATTTCTCAAACCCTGTACATTTTTTTCCTTTTACTAGCTTACGTGATTATCAAAGAGTAAGAAAATAAGTATCGCAAGGTGAAATTTTCCTTATTCTCTTCTGCCAGAGCTTTGAGACAGAGGAACATGTAAGGTTTGCATTCTGGGAAATCCATTATATATTAGATTTATTGGGTGATTGTAGAACTCTGATAGTTTTGGGGGYCTTGTAAGGGGGTTGTGGTTTATTTTTTATTCAACCAGTATCCGGCTAATTTATTCCTAATCATAATTTAGTCTTTTATTATCATGAGTTCACAGYACATGCATTATTAATGCTATACCTATTTAATTGGACATAGCTTTGCTATTAAAATATGCTTGGGACATCGTGGTTCAGGTTCTTTTTAGGAGGAATGTATACAACTTTCTTGAATGATGTAATGAACAAAGGAAGAGGAATAAAGGAGGGGGAAGAATAACAGGAGAAGTCAAATTTTTTCTTTTTTAATTGACTGACAAAACTATTGTGCTAGTGATGTTTAAAAATGTTCATAACTACATATCTTGCTAGTATTTCCATTTACCACCACAAATTCTTGCTAGATATTTGCTTAATTTTAAAATTACTTGAGAAACAACATTATGTATGCGCGCAAGACAGAATTTTTCTTGTAGAACTGGTCTCCATAGACTTCTCCATTATTGGAAAGAGAACGAACCTCATTCAAGGGCTGTTAAAGAGTTTAATTTTATATGTTCTGCATGCTTTTCTGGAACTACTGACTTTCCTCCTCTAACCATAGAGTAATTTTTATACCCTAGGCCTCTCTAGTTAACATTTGTCTCTACTCATGTGTACTCAAGAATACAACAAACAAACTAAGAGTAGATCTGAAAATGATTCCAACATTTCAGTACTGTATACTGAAATTTGTAGTGCTCAAATTTCAGCCACCTTTCTACTAAGATCCAAAATATCAAAGCTGAGGCTTGGATTGTTCATAAAATTATCTGTAAAGATTTTTTGACATATACTCATGGGAGCTTTAATTAAAGTTCTTTTCTCACCTTAGCAGGTAACTGCAGAATCAGACATATTGTCAACCCTTTAATTGCTTCTAACAAGATGCAGAACTTTCAGAGGGTGAGGAGATCAATCTTATGTGAAACACTTTTTTTAGAAAGAGAACTGAAATTGGGATACTGAAATACTGGGCTRAGAGCTCTGGCCATTGAATCAAAACATGGAAGAGATAGGAAAGTGAATTTATATATTATGTTAAGGATTGTTAGGGGATCTAGAGAATTTAGTGGTGAAGTCTAGAGACCTCACATATCTTTAAAATTATATGACTTTTGAACAGGTATTTGAGGATCTAAATTTTGGGTTGCTGCCATATGTAGCATCAGTATATTTCAGATAATAATTAAAACCCTTTTACGAAGCTCAATCTTAATTATTTTAATTACTCATGCTGAGAYGTGTACACAGTAAGAAGCTGCAATCTGCATCCATTATTTTAGTGTATTCTTTTGGTAAAAAGCAATTCACAAGGACTCCATAGTGTCATTATTTGTGAGGGATTGCTCCAAAACTAATAAATCTTTTCTAAATGTAGAACAGGTAGAAGCTACCAGAATACACAAGCCAGGTCACCTAGAACTGGTTGCCCAGAACTAAAGCCACATGACTTCTAAATATCTTCATGGCATGAACTCCACAGCCTTCCTGGGCAACCTGTGTCACTGCTCTGTCACTCTTACAGTGATAAAAGATAATTAGGTAAAAGGATTGTTAGCCTTAGTTTTGGGGGGCTTATTCTAGATGCGTCACTTAGACTTCAGCCATGCTTAAAAACCATAGATGTAAACAGGGTGATTCACCTAATCCTGGAATAGAACAGACACAAAGAATCAAACTCTGGATGAAGAGTAATACAAGAGAGATTTCACAACATTATTATTCACTAGATATTTTAGTTTTAATTGGATGAAACCAGATGAGACAAATTTGAAGTGCAGATAGTTTTTTTACAATAAATACAGAGAAATAAGCTGTGATGCAATTTGTCTTGTCCAGAAAAAAAAAATATTAAACTATGTGAGATGAGCAATGTCACAGCAGTATCTATTTCCATAGCCTGAGAGAACAGAGAAGGGAGTCAAAGTTAATTAACTCAGATGTAGATTCCATAGACATCTCCATTTTTTCTGTTATTTGTTCTTCCCTGGAAGATTTGTGAGCTAGCAAGAGCTTGGGTTTTAATCTAGCAGAGTTTAGAATGGTAATGATAGTATTTATGTAAATACTCCTGAACACGATATAGCTTTTGAAGGTTTACCACACCTGTTGAGTAGCATGATGTTAATTGAATCTCTATAATTTCTGTCTGGGAAGTTGATTATTTTGTGAAATTACATGCAAACCTGACATTTGTGCTGGTCATCTCCTCTAAAGGCATTATTTATGTTGATATTTTGAATGAATCAAGTGATCTGCTCCATAGCATGATGGGTTGAGGGTCTTATTTGTACTTCTCTGTAATGACAGGATGAAGCAAGATGAGTTCATTAATTGCAGACTTATTCAACCTGTTGCTACTGACAAGAAATGTATTGAACCCTGTATTATAATGCTTCCATTTTCTCATCTCATAGATTCTGGCTTATATACTATGACCATCTAATTTACTTTTACTGTACATTTTGCTGATAACTTTTGCTGCTCCAGCCTGTCGTTATTTGTCTGTCTGTTTGTCAAGGTAATGTTAAATATATAAAAAGATTTAAATATTAGACTGATCAGCACCACACAAGATGAAAGGATCAAAAGGAGTCTTACTGATACCTTGCAGAGATTATGTTTTGGACATCTAATTGTGAATAAAAGTGGAAGATCAGATTAAGCATCAGATAGAAATTCTTGACAAGAGAAAATCTAGAATATTATGATTTCTGTCAACAGGCAAAAAAGCCACCTTCTCCTCCCACAGATATTTATCTCCATAGGTCCTATGACCTTGTCCCAAAGATGGGGGAAGAAGTTATGTCTAAGAAGGTATTGGTCAGATGAGAACTGGACACTGAAATTAGTTGGAGAAAGCATCATCTGACAACCTACATTTCAGCTCTAGAGATTTGCTGCTTTGCTCAGGTTCTCGGAATGGGGATGTTGCAAGGTGTCAGCTATGGTTCATCTGGCCTTCAAATCATCAGTCACTTCGTCTTACTAAGGTAAGAAGCAATAATAATGCTGGCAGAGACTTCTGGTCTATTAAAGCAACTATTTAGGTCTGGCAATAAACGTGAAGGTGGGCGTGGTGATCCAAGTGGTTTCTTCTCCATCTTGTGGGTGAAAGAGCAAGACATGGAGAGGAGCAAGCAGATTCTACAGGTCAATTCTTGGTTGTACAGGTCAAGTGATCAGCAGGGATTTAACATTTGTGATCCTAAAGACCTCTTTGAAGATGATGGAATGGTAGGGAGAGACAAGCTCCACCTGATCGATACTTTTAAAACATCAGTTTGTGGGATTTTTGTTGTGGGATTGACAACTGAGAGTTTGTGGATTTCAGAATCAGAGGAGAGGTAAGTAAAAGTGACATCACAGTTGGGCGTTTTCTGCAGATACTTGATTAACACACAGAGTTTTTTGTTATGATTTTGAAGAGTCTAATGAAACCTTGCCCATGCATACACATAGGGCTGACATGAGAGAAAAAAGGCTCAATAACAGCTAAATATGTGAGAATGGTAAGAGGAACTCATACTGTTGCATTACCCAGTAAAGTGCTAAACTAAGAAAATTTGGGCAAGCAACTAAATTGGAGGCTCATCCAGTGGCAAAAAACTCAGGTAAGACTATGCTTATAGCTGTACCATACTGAAGAACATTTAAGAAAAATACCTCTATATGGTTAAAACTAACAAGCCTCAGTTACAAATCCTACCATTAATAGGCAAAAAGCTTTAAAAAATAGTTACTAACCGACTTTCAAAAAATGTTCTCTCTAGGGTTTCTTTTGAAATCTCTCTGTAAACTAATCTGAGATGATGTAAGAATTAATTAAGCAAGATCTGCTTTGTAGAACCACCATGTAAAAGTCAGTATGTGGTTTCCAACAGTCTTGATTAAGAAAGACTTCAAGGCTACTTTTCCCACCACAGTCATTGCATGAAAAGTCAAAGAATTAATATGTTGAGTCTCTCCTGGGAATGAAAGCGTGACTGTTACCTTGCTGACACTTATCGACAGCCTGGAGTCTGTTCATTCTCTTTCCCCTGTGCTATGCTGTTTCTTTTCTCTTTCTCCACCTGCCTCAGCCTCCCCTTCCCCTTCTCAACTTTTCCCCTTCCCTTTCACACTGTGTGATATATTTATATTTCAGATAAACAAACAAACAAACAAACAAACAAACAAACAAACAAAAATAGAAGTCAATTTGACAAGAGTCTATCAGAGAAACCTGATGTCAAAGATTCCTGCCACAGTCAAACGAATACTTTATATTCATTGATTAGCACATTTGGTTGTTTCCTACCCTTCAGTCAGATGTGTGACATCTTAATAAAGAAACAACACAGGTATATAACTGAAGCTGCAAAATGTGTGAATCCCAACCAGATGGAGGGGTAAAGAAAACAGCATTTTAAAATAATTAGTTTCTGTGTCTCTAAGCACAAAATACAACATTTAAAAACCAGTACTGATAAATCACAATCTTTAAATCAAATACTGTTTATCTGATTTGTTTCTGAAAGATGAAAACCTGACTTTTTTAGAACTACYGATACAGTATTCTGTACATGAGCCCTTTTTGGGACAGCAGCTACTGAAAATGTGCCAACCCAGTTCTCTTATTTAGTCACATGCAAACTCTTACAGTGAGGTGCTTTTTTTCTGTATGTAAATCTTCCTGCAAACRCTATTTGTCTAACACAGCCATGCAGCTTCATGTAAGGTGTCTGCTGGCATGTGAGATATCCACATGGGCCTTGTAGAAACAATACAGGGTACATTTATGCAATTACAAATCAGCTGATGGTCACGTAGCACTCTGAAACAGTACTAATTAACCAATTGTCTCCCATTTCAAAACATCAACTTTGCACTAATTGATGCAAGCAAAAATTTTGCAATGCAAAAGTCACTGGAACACAACAGCTCTGTGAAGGTATATTATATATATACACATATATAAACAAGAAGGGTGTTGGGAGCATGAGCATAATAACATCAGGGAGCGTAGGTAGACACTAGGAAATTATTTTACATATATTTTAAAGTGTGTTCCCTATTTCTCATAGRAAGATTTTGACTGCAACAATTTCTTATCATGAAAATATGTCATGCATGAAATTATATTTAGAATTGCATAAATTAAGAAAAAAAGATTTTTAATTAATTTTTCATTTTTCAWAAAAGTACCAGTTCTTATTTCAGAAGTAGATAAAAATCCATTTTTAATATTTTTGTGGGGTTTTTTAAAGCTCTATTTATTTAATATTTTTARTGAAGACTTCTCTCTTGAAAAGTGTTCAGCTGTTAACAAATTTCTCACTCATTGATATARGAACAAAAAGTAGTTATCCACCATTACTTTCTAATATTTGGATGTTTTTGTTAAGAGATGCCATCAGATTTTCAGGCAAAACATGGACACCAAAATAAATGTGTAAATATATTTATATATTAGCTATNGTACAAAGTGTTAAAAAAAGTATAAGAAATTGATGCTAAAATTAGGTAACATTCAAGAGATAATAAATAGAAGAAGGGAAAAAAAAATTCTTGTGTAACTAAGCTTTTATAAAAAAATGGTGCTAGAGAACAATACTGACGAAAGACCTCTGTCAGATYGTCTGTGAGAATACATAATTCTCTCATTGTATTTTTCAGAGCTGACTGTATGAAATGTACCACAGAGACCTGATTTTTAAATGTTCTTTAAAGAGCTGTGTTACAGGCATTCACATTAACCTTATGAATACAATGAGGCAATTTTATATGRCCCTACATATGCAGCAGCTGCAATACACCATCACAAGAATTTAAAATTACTACATTTGCTCTTTAGTATGCTTTAACTTATTTGTTTCAGTTCAATTAATGCATGGGCATTATAAATTAAAACAAAAATGTGGAAAATTAAGAGGATTTAGGCTTTCAATAGGAGGTTGCTCTAGCCCAAATGTGTCCAAGGCCTTCTTCGAGGCAAATCTAGTCCCCAATCATTTTGAGAAGGGGAGATTTCATGCTTACTAAATCTAACTGATCTGATCAAAACCATCTAAAGTCTTGCATGAATCTTTCAGATGTATGAGCTTTTTAGCTTTTGCTGGTTAGTGTTGAGTTTCAGGATGCCATRTGAAGCCTGTCTGAATTTCAGGTACAGCTACTGTCATATTACTTATCAACAGCTTCCCTCTGACCAAGAATCAAGTGACAACTAATTATAATTAAGTAGGAAAGTATATAATTTATATTCGTATGTCACTTAAAGAATTTTAGATCACTAAAATATTTACAAAACTGATAAAGCAATGCAGTTTCAACCTCTAAGCCAGAACTTTACTAGACCTTTATTAGTATACTTTATGTCAACTGTTACTTTTCACAGGTCATGCTTCCTATTCTGTGTCACTCCCTCAAAGAAGAAAATCTCCAAAAGTTTAACCTAGGCTATTGAGAGCATAGAGTACCATGGAGTTGATGTCCTAAACTTAGCATCAACAACTGTGACCCTTGATTGCTGTCAGTCAGTGAAGCGACCAAGCCACAGAACTCTTGATGCAAGTAAAGTGGAKCCAAATTCAGCATCTTCTTATTTTTTACCAGACCCCAGACTCACGAACTAAACCACAGGAAGTTTCATCTGAATATGAGGGAAGAGATTCCTTACTTTCAAGGGTGATAGAGCACTGGAAAAGGCTACTCAGAGAGGCTGGGGAATCCTTTTCTCTGGAGATTTTCAAAATCTACCTGGATGTGATCCTTGCAACCTACTCTAGGTGAATCCACTTTTGCAGGGGCTTTGGTCCAGATAATCTTCCAATGGCCATTCCAGTCCCAATCAGTCTGCGACACTGTGATCACTTTTTATATGATGTTTGAATCTCTTCAGCTCCCAGCCCTTGGCTCTGTTCCTGGACTACGCACTGGGCAGTGGTTGAAATATTACTTTCCCAGCCCACCAGATGTCACAGCCTGCTACTCCAATTTCTTACATACTTCTTTTTCTCACTGTGAAATCAATCTTTTTCCAGTTCTTGAGCCCCTGTTCATTGTTCCAGGTCCTGTTTTCAACCTGTGCCCATATTTTCAGAGCCTTTGCCATTACCCTATGCTGAAACTTCATGGCACATTTCCTGTGGCATAGTAGTCTTTTGTGCTAAACAGTGAGCCAGGGTTATTTTTTAGCATGGGACTATTGGGCCTATRAAGTGCTTATCTAGTCATGGTTTATTGGTGTGCCTATGCTTGGGTTCAAACCAACCTAATTTTTAAGTTTTAGAGTACCTCACTTGCTGTAGGTAYAACAGGACTCTACTTTGGCTATAGTCCAAACGAAAATAAGCAGGATGCTCCACCCATAAAAATCAAGCAATTTTCAACAAACTTGAAGTTTTCAAACTATTCTTGAGGGATATTCCTAATTAGAACCTTTCAATTTTTCTCTGAAGATAGAATTTGTTTGCCATTTAACTGTGACATCTGGGGTTTTCCAAAAMCAGATGTCAAATAAACAGCTTATTCTTAAACCACTTAATTGTAGAATGAATCTAACCATCCTGGTAAAACATCCATAATTACACACTTTTTTGACAGTAGGCAACAGATCAGTATCAAAACTCACTGTAAGTTCTCAGYGAATAAGGACATGTCTGAGTGCTATATTAGCATAGCATGAAGAAGGTAAGAGTTTGAGAAGTTGCTTCTGAATATTAGTTCAAAAATGCCCTTCAGTYAACTGAGGAAAACAATTTTAAAATTGTTAAAATGTTAAAAGGTGGAAAGTTTGATTATGCTTAAAAATGTTCCTATGCTTTTTACAAGTCCTCTGACATTTGCAAATCAAACTGATTGGGACAATTGTACCATTTGCATTTTCCTTCCCTGAATGGGTTTTCTTTCTTTGCTTCCACAATAGTAACTGTATATATCATGGATGAAGACTATTTTGGAGTCCTAAACTGTCCAAATGTCCAAATGTCCAAAGATATCTATGACCCTAAATAATTACTTTACTAGTTTAAAATAATCCTCAAGGTATTCTACGYAATTTTTCAGCTGACTTACAGAAATGTATATCAACTGGCACTTATCACAGAAATATTTTGGTTATCATAGTTTTATCCTAACTAGAACATGATGTAGAAAAGTAGACTCTGTCATAGAAAGTGGCTAGATTTATTTCACAAAGTGCTCAGTATCCTCAGTTTCCTTTCCCATCTATGGAGTTAACAGTATATATATTTATTGTGAAGGAAGTCATCACATGAATTCTTTACTTTTTCTGCTTCTATTTTTCCCTCTTATGTCAGAGTGCCAAACATCATATTATTCAGYTTGAATTCCCTCCAGTTATTGTCTGAAGAGTAGACGTATACTTACAGTGACCCTCACAATGTGAACAATTCATATAAATTGGACATCAGTTGTAGCATACTGGTTTTGGATCACATTACATTTGAAGAGATCTTGCCTACAAATCTTGCAAAAAGAGAACTCATTTTGATAATTTATAAAATTCAGTGTCAGTGGTAGAAATGTAAGCATATGCTAAGCTTGATCATTAAATTTTTAATATCAGTTTGCATATGCACAGCAAATGATACAGATAAATCTAATATATTTCTTCCAAAAATAAGATTAGAATAATGAAAAGTATCAGATAACTTAATATTCAGGGAGGTGATATAGTTATATTTTAAATTGTTCTCAACCTCAATTGCAGTCAGATTGTACCCTAGTTTCTTGGATGGAGTATTTAGTATTATCCTTTTATATCTGCTGTCATTCATACAGCAGAAATAGAAGTAACTTCCTTACCATAATCAATTTACATGAACAATCCATTTTGCATGAACAATCAGATTTACTGATTCAGTAGATAGCTCATTWGTGCTCCTTTAGAGCAAAGATGCTCACTAGGGATGCCAGAGACCCACAGATCTCTTCTTGTATATGCACAGGAAATAAATGCTATTGAAGGAATATATATATATATGTATATATATATCAATCTCATAAGAACAGTGCACAGTTGAATAGATACAAAGGAATGAAAAATCTATAACCTTGCCTGACAAGAGTTCTTTTTTTTTTTTTGTCCAGAATTCCATTTATTATAGAAATAGCAGAATACATTGCCAACCTGTAATTACCAACACCTTCTCCCCAAATTTGACATTTTTCAATCATTTAAGTTTAGTTAACATCAATATCTTATAATGGAAGCTCTCTTTGAAACTTAATTAGGAAAGGTCCTCTGTTGTTCTTTGCCTTTTAGAACTTTATATTTATTTACACTGTTCTCTGTTTTTGAGTGAATAATAGAGATACRTGCTAGAAGTTTCCAGCTAGAATTTCTGCTTCTGTGTAGGCCTTATTGAAATTAGCTGCAAAAGCTCCCACTGTTTTTCAGTAAAAGAAGAAATATCCTCCTTCATGTCACAGGTTGCAGCAACCTAAAGGGTCAAAGATCACTGAAGTCTATTTTGCTAGAATTCAGAAGAATAGTGAAGTCCATTTTATCTGCCTAGGATTTTGCTGGAGCAGAGAAAAGGTAATGTCAATGCCTACACTATGAGGCATGCTTAATTTCCCAACACAGTATTTTAAGACAAAAGCATTAGTGACGTTCAGTGAATTTCCCCATGCAAATAGTTATAAACAAAACAATTTTCACTAAAACTGCACTTTCAAGGAATKTCTTTACTTATTGACTCAGTTAGCATCGCATTATATAACATTATATAACACTGAAATTGCATTATATAACATTCCAGGAATGAACAATACACAGTACAATAYATATACCTTTACAAGCAGTGAAAAGACATACCCTTACCTAGGTTAGGACAGGATAAAAAATACCTAGATGGGTGAGGCAATGGGCACACCCTGAGATAAAGAAGGCTTCCTTTGATCATGAGGAAACACTTTTTCACTGTGAGGGCAACTGAATGCGGGTTGTTCAGGTAGGTTGTGGAGTCTCCATCGTTGGAGATATTTAAAAGTGTCTGGACGTGGTCCTGGGCTGCCAGCTCTAGGTGGCTSTGCTTGAGTAGGATGGTTGGACCACATTAACATTCAAAGGTCCTTTCCAGTCTCAGCCATTTTGTGATTTTGTGATTATTGAGGCAGTAAAGTTTCTCCCTCCACCTGAGAGAGAAACTTAGCAAAGCAGCAAAGACATAACRTCATTTCTGTCTGTTCTGTTGTTTGTTTTTTTTTTTCTTTCAATTCAAGATATTAAAAAATTAAATAAATATACTGAATAGATAAAATTTACTACTTTTTGGCATAAGATTGTATTATTGCAATTGTAATCAATGATTTTTTGCTATTTGTAAGAGAACCACAGGCACATCTGGTACTTGTCTCTCAACCTTAGAGACAAAGACAAGGAAAAGAGGCTTCAAAAGTGGGAAAAAAATACACACATGAAATAATTTAGTTATTTTTGGATTGYTGGTCATGAACTGAAATAAAAAATATTGGTCAGTAATTATATCAAAAATAAAGTCATCTTGTCTTGTGTGTTCTTCCATCCATTCCTTTCATTTGAATATCTAGGGAATGTATCATAATGAAGACCTGAAAAGATGAACAATTGTCTTTTTTCCTTMAAGCAACAAGCAAAGAGTGCAGATTGACTATGGCTTTCCACTACAATGTAGAGAAACAGATGTATTCTTTCCCCTACCACCAGAAGTGAAAAATGCTGCTGACATTTTCTTTGGCAGGAATGTATGCCCCAAGGTTGCCCTCACAACACATAGTATCATGTTAGTTTAAATGCGCATTGCCGGTTCTTAAAGAAAAAGAGACTAGGAAAGGAGTAAGAACTGAGTGTTTAAAATATGGTRTAATAGTGCTAGAGACCAATTTATTTACCATTGGAATAATGTATTGAGAGAGTCAGACTTTGCAAATCAAATGCAGGCAGCACCCTCATCAACACATATCATACACATCAAGGTGGAAGTAGATCTGAACTCACTGAATGAATCTTAGRTTGCATGGGATTTTTAGCTGCTCATAGGTGACAATGTCTTTGATGCAGCTAAAAGTTGGAGCCTTCAATCCTATAACAGGCAATGCCACTCTATTGATCATTTAACTGCTATACTTGGCCAGCAGATTGACAGGRACTCACTAMAGAGTTGGACCTGATGATCCTTGTGGGTACCTTCCAAGTCAGTATATTCTGTGATCCTGAAAGTTCAAATCTGTGATTTGAACTTTCTAAGTATTCTGGACAAAATCTTCAGCACTTACTCTGATTTCCTCTCCATTCCYTAGATAGGTAAAAAACACTTGGTCCAGCAGTATGACTGCAAAACTCCTGTGTCTCAGAGGGGTAGTTCCTGCACACAGTCAAGCAGCACTCTTGGGAATGGTTAGTTGCCATGAACAAACCATGTACTTTAAGATACCCGTACTGACTGAGAGTATAGTCACTGATATTTCCTACTGGGATGTTTCTAAATTTTCTTTATTTTTTCTTAGCCATCTAGTGTTGCAGTGTAAAGGCAGTAAAAGCAGATAGAAAAATAAAAGTTCCTGTGAAAAGAACAAAAACATTTGTAGTCCTGCTGTGGTGAGACGATAAAAGATCCTCAAGYACAAAGAGACAAGTGGTGAACTCCCGTCACTCATCCAGCTACTGTCCCATTTTTAYTCTCCCCCAGACACTTTCAAAAAATATTTCTCAGGGATTCAGTTGTAAACCAGAATTTATCTTGTGGAACAATGTGTCCATATGTTTTATTAAACAGCAGAAGCAAGACAACTCAGAATGTGAAATTCAGTCAACCAGAATTWCAAAGGGTGCTGCTGAAAGCTAACCTCCACTGTTTGAATGTGCARTTTTGTGAAGAGATGTCACTTGAGCACACAGGATGTTTAATTTGATGTGCTTACATTCAGATTCATGAACTTACACATGAACTTGGGTGGGACAACAACTACATTTTTAATATTTCAGCCAATTTATACATATAATATTTTGTAGCATTTCATAAACACTTTGCTGAGCAAGACATGTAGAATATTTTAGTTTAGGGTTCTGTCCATGGAGTCTAGAATTAATTCACAATCTCAGCAACATAGCCTCCAAAGACTGCATTGAAGAGTTCATGCACTAATTCATACTAATTCTCATTAACACATCACCTTCATTAGCACATTAATTATGCTTTGGTCATGTCAAATTAAACCTAATATAGGTTTAACAGGCAAGCCAAGTGTCTAAGACCCCATTATACATGGTGTATATATATTAAAARGGGTTCAATTGCCTAAACATAAATACCAAGCACTATTTCAACTTCCTAAATGCTTGATATATCCACATAAATCTGGCAGGTGTGATGCAGKCTTAACAGCAGACATGTACTCTTTYGGTTAAGCACCTGAGGGTAGGATAGAATGCACTAAGTCATACAATATTCCACTAGTTCCTATGCTTAAGCAACTGAATTCACACCTAGATGCCCAGAGCCACAAGGATGATGAAGCTTATGGAACATCTCTCCTATGAGGAAAGCCTGAGAGAACTGGGACTGTTCAACATAGAGAGGAGAAGAGTCAGGTGGAATATTTTCAGTGTGCATAAATACCTGAAGAAAAGATTTTTAGAGGACAGAGTCAGACTCTTTCCAGTGGTGACCAATGACAGGATAAGACGTAATGGGTGCAAACTGGAAYGAAGAAGGTTACATCTGAATATCAGGAAGCAAATTTTCACTGTGTCACTTAGCACAGGTTGCCTGGGTTGTGGATTCTTCTTTCATCAAGATATTTGAACAGTGTGAGGAAATGATCCTGGRCATCCAGCTTTAGGCAGCCCTCATTGAGAAGGGTAGTGGGACCAGGTATCTCCCAAAGKTCCCTTCCAACTTTGATTATTCTGTGATTTTTGAAAATTTTATACACAATAAATTTCCAGCTTTGTTYTGACAGAGATTGGTGACAAGTGGTACTCCTCAGGGATCTGTATGGAGATCAGTACTATTTAATGTTTTCATCAATTACAAAGGGATTAAGTACACCCTCAGCTAGAGTGTAGAGTATACCAAGCTGTGTGGTGCAGTTGACACACTGGAAAGARGTGATGTSATCCAGGGGGACCCCAAAAACCTTGAGGAGCCAGTTCATGGGAACATCATGACGTTCAACAAGGCCAACTGCAAGGTTCTACACCTGATTCAGGGAAACTCCACGTACCAATTCAGGCTGGGGAATGAATGGATTAAGAGCAGCCCTGACAAAAATGATGTGAGGGTACTGGTCATTGAAAAGCTGGACATGAGCTGGCCATGTGCCCTTGCAGCCCAGAAAGTTAACTGTATTCTGGGCTGCATCAAAAGAAGAGTGGCCATCAGATTAATGGAGGTGACTCTGCCCCTCTACTTCATTCTCATGAGATTCCAGATGGAGTATTGCATCCAGCTCTGGGAACTTGAACATTAGAAGGACTGTTAGAGTGGGTCCAGAGGAAGTCCCTGAAGATGGTTGGAGGGCTGTAGCATTTCTTCTAGGTGTGAAAGGTGAGGCAGTTGTGGTTGTTTACCCTGGCGAAGAGAAAGCTCTAGGGAGACCTTGCTGAGGCCTTTTTATACTTAAAGACTTCTTTTAAGAAAGATGGGACAAACTTTGTAGCAGGAACTGTTGAAACTAGACAAGAGGAAATGATTTTAAAGAAAAAGTGGCTCAATTTTGTTTAGATATGAGGAAGAGCTTTTTTAAAAATATGGTCAGAAACTGGAACAGGTTGTGCAGAGAAGTTGTGGATTTCCTGGAAATATTTGAGGTCATATGGGACGGGACTCTGAGCAACTTAATCAAGTGGAAGATGTTACTGCCCATTTCAGAGAGGTTGGAAAAGTTTAAATGTTCCTTCCACACAAAACTATTCTGTGGTTCTGTAATTCTRTTGTATCTCTATCTGTTAACTCCATGTTTCCATGCCCAGGTTTTATTTGCCACTGAGTGAAAATTAACAGAAGAATGACTAAATTCTTCATTTTATACACAAAACAGTTCAAACGAAACAAAAAAAAGTTATATCATTCCAATCAAGGAGTAGGAGCCTTGTTTATCTTTCTCTACTGATCTCAGAGATGTAAATCATAGGATATGCTCCAAATTCAGGGAGGATATTAGGCATCTAGTAACTAGGAATTACAGACTAAGATATGAAATATAAATCATACATAAATTTTGAACAGAGAAACTGATTCCTAAAATTACATTTGACATTTCATGCTGATTTTCTAATTTTTTTT
>QVAJ01000040.1:2757926-2785070 GCA_003546035.1 Mixornis gularis | reverse complement strand
TGAAAGCAGTTGTGCTCATAAAGATGTCAAAACTAAGAAGGCTATGCTTTGGCTTTCAGGTGCAACACTGTTCAGTTTCAGACTCAACATAATACAKCTCCAAAAAAGTAAAGGGATGAGACCTCATATTTGAATTATTGAAGAAGAGTAATATTAAAAATCTTGAGAACAATGGTGCAATGCAGAAAAATACCAGTATTTGCTTTCTTACACTGAGCTTTTCACTATAAATAAAACATGATTTTCTTCTACAGATAGACCATTCTGCAGAACTTAACATACAGAAAAAATGTAGTGAGTTTTTTCAAATACCTGATATGGTGTGAATTTTCCCCCATCMGCATCAGCTGATAGTTATGAGTTAAGTTGCTTGGTAAGATTTTTAAATAGGAAATGATAAGTACGTAAACAGTTTATTTTGAAAATCATTTTAATGATGTCTGACCATTTCCAGGACTGATAAGTATAATTTGCAGAGTACAGGTTTCTATAATAATATTATAAAAATTCCTTACATAATRTTTCTTCATTTTACAATAATTGTTTTGATGCAAAAAAATTCATTATGAMTTCACAATGTAAATAAAATACTAGAAGTACTGAAGCCAGTACCATTACCTGGGCTACAGCATTGGTGACTGGGTTTCATCTGTTCTTTACATGGCTGATCACAATTTTCTGGGCCTGGAAGTTCTAGTTTTCAGTCCACTTCTCTGTCCGTTTGYGAAGTACATATTTTATCATCTTGTCTGTGAAGATTTCACAGGAGAAAGTTTCAAAGGTATTGCTGATGTTAACATAAACAACTTTTACTGTTGTCTCCTCATCCAGATCACTCATCTGATTGTAGAAAGCTCTCAGCTTGATTAAACATCATTCMTATTTCAAAAATCCATTCCACACAACAACCTTGTCTTTTTCTTGTTTAATAATTGTTTCCAAAGTGATTTGTTTCACCTCTTTCCTAGGGGCTGAAGTGAGAGTCACAGTCATTTAGTACCCCAGATCCTTCATCCTGTTCTTTCTCAAGATAACAGTGATATTTTCTTTCTTCTAGTTCTCAGCAAGTAGTCCTGATCACCATGAATTTAAAAATRCTATGGAAAGTTCCCTCAACATCTTATTGGCTAGTGTTGCAATTTAACCTAGCTGGCAGCTAAACACCACTTAGCCATTTAGTCACTCTCCCCACAGTGGGATGGGGGGAGTGAATTGTATGTAAAAGGTAAAACTCATGGATTGACATAAGGATAATTTTATAGGACAGAAAARGAAGGGAAATTAATAATAATGAAAAAGGAATACACAAAACAAGTGATGCACGACACAATTGATTACCACCTATTGACCATTGCTCAGCAAGTTCCTCAGCAGTGGGCCCTCAGTTTTGTTGTTCATCATGACCCCTTGCAGCACAGATTATCCCTTTGGCCAGTTTGGATCAATTGTTCTGGCTGTGTTCCCTCACACCTTCTTGTGCACTCCCATCCTCCTTGCTGGCTGGGTAGAAGGAGAAACTGAAAAGTCCTTGACTTAGGGTAAGTGCTGCTTTGCAACAGCTGAGACATCAGTGTGTTATCAATATTATTTTTACCCTAAATCCAAAMCACAGGGATGTACTAGCTACTAGGAACAAAGTTAACTTTATCCCAGGAAAAATCAGAAAAGCCAGTTCCCCCAGTGCTCGTAGGTTCATCCCACTGCGCCTTGAGGACTTTCATAAGTCAAATTTATTAAATGTTCCCCAAGGTCATCCTCCTAAAAAAAGGGTAAATTCTCTTTGTTCCAGACCTTTCTTCCAGCCACAGGTAMCTGAGATTTCTGAAGACTGGTTTTACCAGTAAAGACTAACTTGAAGAATGCATTGAGTACTTGGTTCTCTTCCGTTACTTTTGTCACTAGGTCTCCTCTCCCGTACTGTCGCAGACTCATATTTTCCCTAGTCATTCTTTTTGTATTTATATACGAATAAATATATATATATATATACACATATACACACACATATATACATATATATATATATACTTTAGAATCCTTTCTTGCTGACTTCCACATCTCTCAGCAGATTCAACACCAGATGGCCTTTGGTTTTCTTAAAGTCATCCCTTGTTGTTCACAGTATTTCTGTTCATCCTGGGTCATCTGTCCATGCTTTCACCTCTTGTAAGTTTTCTTTCTACATCTGAATTTAATCAGAAGCTCCCTGTTCATCCATACAGGCCTCCTATGGCCCTTGCTTATTAGTTGCTAAGTTGTTGTGCTCCTTATTATAATCATCAATAAAAAGTTCACATTATGTGATTATAGATAATAAGGTTTCAAAGTGTTTTTTTCCAAAATAATATAATTTAAACACTTCTTAAATTTTTAATAGAGTTATTTTAAGAGTATCTTTTTGTTATATTACTTATTTTACTGCAATACAGTTTTCCTCAGAGGAAGGTGTATGTTATATTACTAAATCTAAACAGCATTAAATATACGTATGTCTTGAACATTGCCTGAAATTCTTCTGAATACTGTTCCATCTGGTAAGCAAAGAAGCTGAAGTTAGGATTTAAGCCAATAGAATAATGTACAAATTGTGTACTGCTAAAAAGTTCAGTCACCTAAATTTATCTCACTGTAGCAGTCAATTTAATTTCACACAAAAAAATCATAGAATATCCTGAGTTGGAAGGGACCCTGATTGAGTCCAACACCTGGCCCTGTACCCAAGAATCATRCCATGTGCCTTAGAGTATTGTCTAAATGCTTTCTGAAGATGGTGCCCAGTACTGCATGAGATAGGCTAAGGAGACCTCAGCACTCATGAAAGGCATTTCAGTACAACTGAGCTTAACATAATAATCCTGTGAAATTTGTGTCTTCTCGGCCTGGCAGCCAGAAGGCAGGTGGTGGTCCTCAGACTGCAGTCTTAAAAAATGACATCTATGTATGGTCAAACGACTCAAATACATTATGCTTCTATGGGAGGTAGTTTTCTTGTCTCCCATTACAGGCAGTGGTGGTGTAGTCAAGGGAGTCATGGGTCAGAAGGCGTGGTTGTCCTGGCAARACGACTACTGCCATTAAATCTGAAGCACCTCCAGTGGTATCCAGCTGCATATACACAGACATCTAAYGGCACTTGGAGCAATGTACGACATCTCTGTCATGCAGGCACAGATGGCAGCTGTGACATGGCTATGGATGGCCTGTGCTCTTCTGGAGTGAAGACTGAAAGGCAGGCAGTATACAGAATCCAATTCACCTGTCCACTAAAGACCAGACCAGTTGTGGAACAAGAGTGACAATGTTCCATTACACTTAAAAGGATGCTAAATAGATGGGGTTTTTTAATAGTCTGATCATGATATTTACTCTGCTAACTTACCAGTGTATGACATGCATGGTCCTCATGGATTTGCATCTCATTTTTCCATTCTATATAGATGTCTCTGACAAGGTATAGGGTCACATATGATGGTATATATTTGTGTCTAGATTACTGAATCAAGCCTAAAATTTGGATACTATTTGKAATCACCCTGTATTCACAAAACCTTTTTGTTGGGTTGGAAATCTATGGAACTAAGAGGAGTAGAATTAAGTGCCAATACTTTTGATCCTTCTGTAAAGCAAAACAGAATGCTGCTGTTACTCCCAGACCTTGTGAAAATATTTTCCTTAATTAAAATGAGAAGCTCTGAAAAACAGCATTGATAGGACTAGCTAACAGTAAATTTTGTTTCCTTTAAAATGAAAATGTGCTGCTAAGCCTGGTCACCTATTAGCTTTTCAATAAATTTGCTGTCTGGAGGTGGATTCAAATACCTACATTTACATACAAAAAAAATAAATTAAACTTTGTGATCCACTGAATGTTCATGAGGAGTAAATGATATATCTAGCAAAGAAATGAAGGCTTCAGACATTCCTTTCCCTTTGCTAGAATTAAGCTGCAATAATACCCTTAGGAAAATGTATAATAATTGTTGTGTTTCATCCTGCCTTCTTCTAAGCAGAATTATGAATGTATCATAAATTATTTAGACTGGTGTTACAATTTTTTAGGTTACAACTTCCAGAGGAAATTTAAACCAGCTCCAAGAACAATAAAAAAACTTTGCTGATGTGTTCAGCCTTAAGGAAGCACTGTTTTACCCCTCCARATAAAGATCAAAGATGAAACGGACAGATGAGAATTTTGTCACTAATGCTGTCACAAAATTTGCAGATGATAGCCTTCTCACAGAAAACCAGAAGTAAAAGTATTCTCCTTTCATGCATAATTATTAACATAGCCCCTGCCCCTCTTACTATTTTTGTAAACAGTATTTGAGTGCAACTTGATTTTAATTCAAATCAATATTTTCTTTGTTTTCTAATTTATCTGCTAAACATACTGAAAATATGTCTATACAGTAGGCTATACATAAAAATCTAAGCTTATTTATTATTTTTAAGGCCAAGTATAATGAATTCCATCATCTTGTTTACCATCCTGAATACCACAAATTTAGAACTGTATCCACTATATTCTGTCATGAGCTTATTAATATATGGGAGGCATTGGTAAGAGATGGAAGTTGACCAATATTAAGTAATACACTATAAAATGAAAACAAGTTTTCAGTTTCTACRTAAGTTAAACAAAATATGAACAACACTTTTAACAGAACATAGGTTTTCAACGTGATCACAATCTGCCTTGGAGATCAAAAGTTAATTCCAATTAAGCAAGAGCACATCTTGAGTTTTAGAACGTGGTCAGTTGTCAACTTTTGATATTTCTTTAATAATTTCATCAAGTAAAATTGCTTACATGGTTAATTTCAATGCTTTGAAGAATTTACTAAGCATATAATTTTACTACAATAAGTAAAATAAGGTTTTTGAAAGACACAGGAAAAAATAAGGAAGATCTACAGGGAAGAAATAGCATTAATCCATGGCTGCTTTGGAGGCTACATTAGGATGTTGACTCTGGGAAAATGTTAATTGGAAAGCCTTGCTCTATGGTTGCTTTCTACAGAAACTTTGCAAAACAGCTGCAAGTAATCATCAAAATGTTAGCTTTCTTGTAGATTTCTGTGTTCTGCTTACAGGGTCTGGGATAAATGTGCTGTGTTACTGCCAGAAAAAAAAAAAAAAAAAGCACTGGACAATATTAAATTGCTGAGAAGGCTGCAGGTAAAATCCTGTCATTTTGAAGTCAGTGGAGTCAGGATTTTACCTCATAAATCTATTCAAATTATATTAAAATTGAACTTCCATGGGCTTCTCATGAGACCAGGATGTGAAAATGAAAGTGTAAATCCTATTCTCAAAAGCCTTGTAACAATTAAGCAGCTTTATTTGTGCAGAGAATTATGACAAAGTACAAATTAATAAAATTTAAAAAAAAAAAAAAATTAAGAAATTTAGAAAAATCTGTTCAATAGCTGGTTTCATGATTGCCAAGAWACTTTGAGTGTTATTGATCTTTAGAAAGTCATGTAGGAAGATTCCCAAGTGCTATAGGGTTTTTAAAACACTTCAGTGATAGGTTCTATTTTCCTGGACATATGAGAGTGGTAAGATTTTTAAATGTATTTGAAGTTGTTGATCTTCTTTTGTGTACTTTGGGCAGAAAGCCTATAATGTTTCCAGAAGAACAGACTTAKCATGAAAGTCAATGGCCTGAAGCACGAGTGTGGAAATTAAAATTTTTCATTAATGAAAAAGGTGACTAATTACACTTGATTTTAAATACAAAAAWAACAGGTCAACAGAAGAGCAAGCTGCTACAAGAGTCACAAGAGTCATCTGTGTGCTCCCTGTATTTCATGTTAAGGTGTCAGATGTCAATTTTTTCTGTAATTTAATGTATTTAGTATTTAGAATCTATGGGGTCTGTTGTGACTGGCTTTTTTATTTATGTGTGATATTATGGATTTTTTTTTTAAAGACACATGCAAGTTAACACAGCTCAACTTGGTTTGGAATACCAGCATTCATATCAAAGTATTTTGTCTTTCTTTCATTCTCTCATTTTTATTATTTAAAAATATGATGGTTTTGTTAATGATATCAACTAAATAAATACAATTTAATTCAATATATAGGAGACAAAACATTAATTGAAGATGAGCAATGAATAAATATCATAAGTAAAAATGTAATGTATTAAGTGTATGATAAATGAAACTAAAATAAATCCAATATTTTATAATGAGGTAATTAATTATTTAGTAGCCAGATGACCTTAACAGAAGAGATATATACAAATCAACTTTTGGATTCAGTTTAAGCATTGGTTGTGTATATCTAATTCTGCATCATTTGCATCTATTTCTAATATTCTTGTTACTAAAGAGACAAAATTGGTCTGGTTGAAGATTAAGTGGTTTTATAAAATTTAAAAAATATAGAAGAAAGGGTGATGATGATTTAACAGGAAGAAAAGAGAAAGTCTATTCTCTTATGCTATTTCCCTCCTGTGATACAATATCTTGTAAATTAAATGTTATTGGGTGGGGGGGTGTTACAGTGTAGCTTTTATTATACATGTGAATGCACATGTATAGCATTTATTTATATTTTTATGTGGTGTATGAAAAACATCTGGTTGCTTTACTTTTGGTGTCTTTTCTTTTGACCCTGCTCAGAATCTTCAGTTCTGTGCCTTTATTTTAATCATCCAGCAATTGCTTGGGACATCCCTTTTCCTAGTTTTTTTTCTTAATGCAAAGTACAAGATTCCTGATATAGAATRAAAATTAAAGGGATAAAAAAAAAACTTTAGGGAAATGATGAGAGGGGTATGACATAAGCAAAATTATTCAATTTTCTATGCGTTGTAGAACAGTTGAATACTTGAACAGTTGAATAGACCCAAAGCTCATAAATAGCCTTTGTATCTCCTAGCAGTACATCTGAGTAAAGACTGGAATATAACATGAAAAATATATTTAAACTGTGTATATGTCTCATCTAGAAACAAATGGTTATGACTAGAGTTTATTTACCAAGTGGAGTCCCATCCTGGTGCCATGCAATTAGTACAGTAGTGCAGAGAGCACTTGAGATATATTGCTAATTAATTGTTAATAACCTGCTGGGAACATAACCAAGACAGACAGTAAATTGCAAAGCCAGTTATCAAGAGAGGTGGAGAAAATGATTTAAAGGTTTTAATCATAATTCTGCACAGAGATTTTTTTCTTCCTCTCTATGTMACATATATAATTTGATCTCATGAAATTTGTGTTCCTAACGCAAATTTCATAATAATGTCATAATATTACGAGTTCTGTAGAGCTCAGCACACTTAAGATTATGATAGGTAATCAAGAGAGAAAATTATGTATACATGTAGATAATCAACAATACACTTAAAGTAGAATTTAGGAAGTCAAAAAGTCTGCCAGAACGACACTGAAAAATATCTTAATAATATAATTAATAATATTTAAATAAATTATAAATTTATTTAGAAATTTAAGGGTATGGTCAAGATAAGAAAATAATTCTTCTCATGAATATGAAGATGCTACTAACCCTCAAATTTTGGAACATATTTTAATGATTCTAATGCCATTTATAGAAGAATAAAATATTTGTAAAGGGCACCAGATCTCTATGACAAGATGCTTACTTGCAGAAATTCTGTTCATGTAATATGATGATTACAGCCTTTTAAACATGTCAAATTCAAAATATAAGAACCAGCTTTAGGGAGGTGAAGAAATAATAGAGCTGGCTGGGGACAGCTGAAATTTTTATTCTGGTCCTGCCGGATCAGAACAAATAATAAAAGCAGGGAAGGGAAGGAGAGGCAAAGATAAAAAAAAAAAAAATAATGTAAGAAAGTCAGGCAGAGAGGGAAGAAAAGGATCTTTCAAAAGGCACACCCAACTCATGCTGATTGTCAAGTATTTGAAGAAATATTGAAAAGTAGAAATCTTATTTGAAAAGAGAAATTTTAACTAATCTAGCACTACTAAGCATAGAGGGAGACCCTATGACGTTGACTTTGAATGCCTTTTTATTCCCCTTCACATCTATAGTTGAATTATTTTGAATTGGACAACATTGGAAACAACCTATTGAGAGGTCTGTGATACTGGGTAAGTGAGAAATGGACAAAGCAAGGAAGCTGAAAACCCAGAAATTGTGAGACTAAGACCTGTCCAACAAATTAGAGATTTTGGGTTGATATTTGGGTTTTGGTTTTGTTTTTTTTTTTTCCCTTTTTTTCGTTTTGTTTGTTTGGGTTTGGTGTTGATTTTTTGTTTGGTTTTGTTTGTTTTGTTTTGTTTGTTTTTATTTTGGCTTTTTGTGGGTTTTATTGGGTTTTTGGGGGGGTGGGCTTTGTTGGTTTTTTTTGGTTTTGTTTTTAATTAACYGGAGAGAAATTAATGTTGAGCAGTATGGGAATAGCTAATTAAGAGATTCAGATAAATGATATGAGAAAAAACCTGGACACTTAAATGGAAGGAATTTAAGAATACAGGTATTCAAGGAAGTACTCACTCACTAGAGAGGAGCCAGATAAGAAGAATACTGACCATACAGCCACCAGATTTCACTAAACTGAAGGAAAAGAAGATCCTGGCAAGATCTTATAGCATCCTCCCTGTACCTAAAGGGGGCCTACAAGAGAGCTGGAGAGGGACATTTAGCAAGGGCATGAAGTGACAGCACAGGGGAGAATGGCTTCCAATTTATAATGAACATTTATAAATACTGTTTTTAAAGAAACAATCAAGTCACACAGGAGGGATAGGAATTCTTGTCCCAAAATTTGGGCAGTGCTTTCCCTAAATTTGTGTCATATCCACTGTGAAAATCTGGTTTCTTTTTGCCTCCTTCTTCACTGATTATTAATTCTGAAATTCAGTAGTCCAGCATCCACAGGAAAAGAAAACATTGTCCTGCTTAGATAACTCCATGACAGGTCACGCAGAAGTTCCACCATGGGCTCATACATGTACAGGGTGTAGGATGCCCATGCTGGATATTCCCCATGACCAGGCACTAATGCTGCTACATCTTCTCTGCAAACTGCTTTTCTAAGTTAGATGCAGAGGACCTCATTAATCACATCACTCCAGGTGAACTWATTTGATTTTCTCTGCATCTTAAAAGCCTCTTAGAGGTTGCTACTGAGGTTGCTGCTACCCTGTGGTCTCTCTCCACAGYTGTGTTACAAAGAAGTGAAGTTGTTAGCAGTTCATCTGTGTTCTGTTTTGCTGATGATCTTTTGTTTTCCCTACACATATCTGATGCATTAGTTCAGCACRGACAGTACACACCTGACTGCAGCGCTTTGCAGTAGGCCTCCTCATAAGGAGAACTTGTGTTCAGCTTTTTATTTTCCAGAGCACACTACAATTATCTAATTAATTCAAGCCAGGCTGATGTCTACAAGGACTCAGTAATTTGATCAGTGTTTCAAGCAGACATTAAGCTGTGGCCATGTGGCATCTGAATGGTTCTCTGGATGCTTATCTGCTTCTGTCATCTAAAGAAACTGCATGATGTTAGTAGGTGAATTCAGTAAAATGCCTATAATTCAGCAGAACAAATACAAATTCATAAGTGTATGAATATGCCTTGAATCAAACAGGTGAAACCCAAAGAAATAGTGTTCTAACATACAAATTTTTAGAATTGCCCTTGAAATGTTTCTCTTTCTTCCCTCTTGGGCCCTGTGTGACTATGGTTTCCTTCCATGCACCAGTGAACAACGTCCAGTATTCCCACATCTTGTGATAAAACAGTGCTGCCCTTCGGCTTTTAATTTGTTTGTATGCACACTGCTGTGTGGAAAMTACAACAGTTTATCTGGGCTAATTTTTTCAACATCAGTTTTTTTAAAAAATAAAATCCTGTGTGTTTAGTTTTCTAGAAATATCTATTATCTTTAAATAAGTGATGACAYATACTCAAATTCAAACTGACTTAATGTCAGAGTATAAGAGAGTTCTGAGAAGACATTTTTCAACCCCTTGAGCTATTTTCTCAACCCCTTTAGCTATTTGCTAAAATAGCTCAAGGGAAGTGAAACAGTCCTAAGTCATTTAGTCTTGAGTAATCCGGAGAGACTGGTGGCTAGAGTTACAGTAACTGCAGTTAAAGCACTATACAGTTGCAATCATTATAGAATCATATCTAGCAGTCTCTTGGAAATAATAATGATAAAAAGCATACTGTGACTCTTTGCTGAGATTTAAAAAATAGACAAGAAAATGAAAAAGACATTTTTGGTCTCTTTGGTATAAAAGTGATTACTATTTATAATAGGCAATGATAATCAGTATGCAGTACCTAGAGAAATGAAGTCTCCATATACTTGAGATCTATAGTAGGAAGAAAAAGGAAATTTRGATTAATATTTTTTGGAGTGAATGCTAGACATTAGAACAAACTCATGGGGGCACACACGCAAAAAAACAACCTCCTCCTGTCACCTAAGTCATAAAGAAAAGAGAAAATAATTACATTTTTTTAAAATAATAATGTAATTTAGAAATAATGTAATTTAGAAACTRAAAATGTCACTGCTACAAAGAACCAACTAACTACCAGAACTAATCAATGAATAGTTATCAAAACCATGACACATGCAACAAAATGTATGGAATATACCTGGAATAATGATAAAGACAGAAAATGAGATTTTTGTCTCTGCCAATCTCTTATTATTTAMGGAATGTGTGAATGAAAAATCAAAAAAATATTTGCTTGCCCCTTTTTTTTTTTTCTCTCCCATCTCCAATCTTCTTTTGGCCCCATCGCATACACTAGGGTAAATTTTTTTATTGTCTCTGTTTCCATTAGACAATGTGAATTTGAGAGAATAAGAATGAAGATTAAAACAACCCTGATAAACTTAAGTAGCTTTTGGATTTTTGTGGGTTTTGTTTTCAGAGACCTAGTTTTTAAGAAGCCTTTTCCCCTCAACTCTTTCAATATGTGAAAGGGTTTGTTTTTTCCCTAAAAAGCCATACAGAAAAAGAGAAAAAAGAATAAAATTTGTTTTGGAAGTGGACACTTTTTATTTTAAAGGGAACATTCAAGGAGAGAACATGCCAGACAATATGATTTTGCTAGCTAGATAAAGTTGTGCCAGAAATTCATGAAGATAATACTTACAATGGGTTTAACATTGACTTTATCATCTTCAAAAGTGGTAAGWGGTTTCCAAGGTTGAAATTATTTGATTCCTCTATTACATTTTAACATGTCTAATATATTTGGCCTAAGTCCAATATGTTTATTGCAAGTTATTTTATTGACTGTTTCTAAATAATTTTCTGATTATTCAAGAAAAGCGAAACAAGAAAAAAAAAGAAAAATCCCATTATTTTTCAAGCCCTGACATCAGTACAGGTGGACACAATGGACCATTTCTTTTAACTATAGCATACTTATAAAAATACATAATTCTATATATTATATAATGTAACAATAGTGTCATAGAATGGGTCGGATTGGAAGGGACTTTAAAGATCATCCATCTCCAAACTCTGTGCCATGGGCAGGGACACCTTTCATGAGACCAGCTTGCTCAAAGCCCCATCTGACCTGTCCCTGAATACTTCCAGAGATGGGACACAACTTCTTCAGGCTGTTTCCATACCTCAACACTCTCACCAAAAATAATTTCTTCTCAATAAAATCTAAACATACTCTCATGTAGTGGTGTGTTTTGGGGTTTTTCAGTTTTCTATATGCATCTGGTTTTTTTATACAGTTTCACAATTTTTTTCCCATGTACCCCATGTTTTACCCCATTATGGTTTACCCCAGTTATTGTTATTAATCAATCATTTATGTGACACCKGGGTCCTGTCTGTCACTTTGAGGCCTCACCCAGATGTCTAGAAAATTCTAGTGAAGGCTTCGAGTGATTGGCAGGGTCTCRGTTCTCCTTCCCCCTCTGTTCTTTGATTTGTTCTAAGGGTTGTCATTTAGGTTCGGGGTCACTCCCTTCCCATTCTGGATTGGTTCCAAGCTGTAACCTTCCCACTCCCCCACCTCCATATTTAGGGTGAAAACCCGGGAGTTCAGTGGGCTTTGGTGGGCTGACTCCTGGRTGAAAGGAAGTTGTGTGGATTTAATAAAACCCAGTTGAAGTTCCCCACCCGAGTTCCATCCCTTTATTTCTCGCATTGTTCACACTTCTGCCGAGGCAAGGACCCACAGGATCAGAACTGTATTCCAAAATACAGGACTGTACCTTTATCGCGATGCCGGTGCCAGAGCTAGCCTGGAAGCGCGGGCGAAAGCCCCGGGAGAAGCACCGCACCATCTCACTCTCATTCAGTTTAAAGTTACTCTCCCTTTTCCTGTCACTACATGCTCCTATCAAAAGTCATCCTCCAGGTTTTTTTGTGGGCCCTGTTTAGGTACTGGAAGGCAGCTTCTCTTCTGGAAGCCTTCTCTGCTCCAGGCTGAACAGCCTAACTCTCAGCCCAGCTGTCCTAGGAGGGTTGCTCCATCCTTCTGATCATGTTCATGGSCCTCTTCTGGATTYGCTCCAACAGGTTGATGTCCTTGTGTTGYATCCAGAGGTGGATGCAGGTCTCCAGGCAGGATCTTTCCAGGGCAAAGTACAGGGAGGAGCAGTTCTCACCTCCCTTGCCCTGCTGACCACACCGCTTTTGATGCAGCTCAGGATAAATTTGGATTTTTGGTCTGCAAGTCTGCGTTGCTGGGTTATCTTGAACTTCTTGTCAATCAACATTACTCAGTCTTTTTCCTTAGAGCAGCTCTCAATCCATTCTTCTCCCAGCCTGCATTTGTGATTGGGATTGCCTTGATATGTGCACCTTGAATCAATATGAATAAATTAGTGTCATTACTGTGACATCCAAAACTATTTGTGTAAAGCAAATAAAATTYAATTTACATATAAAAAATAGCTATAGTATTGTCTTAATTTCCAATTTGTTGGATCCTCAAATTGCCACTTTAATAATAATCAAAACCAGGTGATATTTTAAACTAGTGCATTTAAAGTAAGATGCTCTAGCAAACAGGTTATTCTTCCATACACACACACACACACACACACACACACACACACACACACACACAAAGTTCCATTCCAAGAAGATAAGAGAATTGATCTATGGAATAATAAGGAATTTCTGAAAATAATAATTTATGCCTTTTTTTAACTCAGACTTTTTCAACACTATCTGAGCTCTGGAAAACTGAACAAAAGAAAGATATGAACAATTAAGTGGACTCAGCAGAGCAGATTCAATATTCTGAGACTTTTCTTGGTATAATGTTTCAGTTACAAAATGGGGTTTTTTTGTTAAAATAATATCAGTAATATCCATAAATAACTTTTATTTTTATAGTAAACATACAAAAGAATACAGAATACCCTTAGATCCTTTTTTTTTAATCAACTCAGATTTCAGGAAAGGTCTTTTTCTCCAAATCAGAGTGATTTTATCAGTCATTTTCATTTATTMTTCATTTTCAGTGTTCTCCAGTGTTATACTTTCTTGATTCTTATTCTTACAGGTGCTTATTGCTTTAATAACYTCACCTTTCTCCTGCCYTTTCTACTRCATGATGAAAAAGGGTAAATAAATATTAAAATATTTGGGTTTGGACTTTTGATAGTATGTAAAAAAAAGACTAAACCGTAAACCTCTCAATAAAAAGATTGCAAATTCAAAAAATATAATGATGATAGTATAGGGTTAAAAGGATTTTGAGGCAGTAAGGCCTAAAGAACAGGATGTCAGCTCCACTGTAACCAGAATGTTACTTCATGTTATTGTTTTAACTAAATCAAGTAGAACTTTGCCTAGGCAGTGGGAGGCTGGAGGAGGGGGGAAGAACGTGATTCTTAGCTGGACATGTAGGCTCTAAAAATAAAGCTAGATATTAGGTCAGGTAGGCCTGTACCTGGGTAATCATCCATATGATAAATTGCATTATTGTTAATTGTAATGCTTATTTGGTAACCAGTTATGATCGTCATCTTCAATAAGAATCAATTGTTACAGGTTTATGCTTGGGTAGAATCAATGGAAGAATAGGGATTTAATGATTAACATGCGCAGTTATGTAACGGGAAAGTATTGTCTATTTTGTGACCATGTTGGAGTTAGATTTGGGTTGGTTTCCCCGACTCCCAGAGCTCTCCAATAAAGCGCCTGCATATAATCATCCAGTGATTATGTGTTTCTATGCTAACAATGACACTTTCAACCCCAAAAAATGAGTCTAATTTTTCTACTAGAAATCTATTCTACTAGATATTGTATACTTTTTTTTTTAAAAAAAAAAAGCTTTGTTTTGGATTTGTAATATGATTATTATTTGTATTACATATTCTCTTATATTCCATTTTGGTATATTTTTACTGCTACTACCATTACTATTACAGACAGATGAACTTTATGTAAGTGTGGGGGAATGTTTCCTTCTGTTTTCAACAGAGAGAATGTATTCTAGACAATGAATGAAGACTTCTTATTCATTTTTTTTCTGATTATCTTTCTACTCTTTGAAGACTTGTTCATYGGGCCCCCTACTGATTATTATCATGTCTTTTTTCCCTACTGATTTGCTGTTACCCCTGATTGTTTAGACCTGGTATTTGCATTACCTATCTCAACTCAGACGCCATCAGCTGGCTTCCAATCTCCCTAAGCAAAATATAAAAATTTTCCTGTCTCTCACAGTGCATTGAAGAACTGATTTTGAAGTCTGATTTTGAAGATTACGCTTCCAAGTACTGAACTTCTCAGACAGAGTTTGAATGGATTATTGAGAAGCTTCTGCTGTTAGACTGAGCTAGATGGAACCAGCACAGTAAAACAGAGATTTTCCAAATATCTTAGGCAATAAATGATAACTCAAAATCCAAATGAGAACACAGCATTATAGTCCTGATTTCGCTCATGAAAAAATGTAATTTTTTTTCTTCATTTTCAGGATGCTATGAAGGTAATAGAGCTGTTGTTTTCCAATATTTTTTTCTCATTTCATTGCAAGGAGCAAGATTAAATTTTCCCTAATTGGGGTGTGGGGGCATGGGGAAAGCACTCTTACTTTCCATTCCCTAAATGGACTTGTCTGCTTTTCTCCTTTAATAGACAAATATTGATAGCTGACTCTTTGACTTACAYATTTCCTTCCTTAGTACTTATATAAAGTTTTTCAGCAACAAAGATTTCTTTAAGACAATTGTAATGAACGCTTATGTTTTCTCTCTCTCACAATGAGCTCTCATAATTGCTGACTGAATATTTAGCTGCTATATTGAATTCCTACAGTGAAAAGGTAAAAGAATGCTTTTTTTCCTTGTTTTGATCTCATAATTGAAAAGAAGCTAAGAGCAGACTAACATGCACATATTGTCTACAAAAAAAAAAAAATGAAAGTTAAATCACTTGAAGTGTTTCAAGGAGAATTTTTTCTTGTTTTCCTGTCAAGRGCTTACATTTGTTTTGATGACTAAGAGCACTCTACTGTGCTGGGTCAGAGGACAAAACCATTGAAATCTGTGTATGATTTGTCATACCTTTTCTTTCTGTTACCGGGAGAAAACTTCTAAACCTATAAAAATATTTACAAGTGATGCCAGAAGGTCATCTGCTTCAGTTTCTGTCTCAGAAAACATTCACTTTTTCTCTTCCAGTGRTAGTAGACTTTTCAAGTTCCACAGGCATTGTTTCACTGCCATTCTAACCTGATGATTGCCTTCATTTTCTTCTAAAATTTATCCAATRCCTTCCTTTCTGCAAGCTGTTGCAGTTCTACATATTATTATTATAATATTTAATTTCTTGCCTTGTCGTGTTTTATCCTATCATGTCCTATAATTTTCCCTTGTAGAAAAGAGAGCAAAATAGACCCTACCTCTTTACAACCTATTGCATAAGTGAAAACTACTTTCATACTGTCATCCCTTTCTCATGTTCTGCAGACTAATCAAGTCATTCTGCCACAGTTAAAAGGTGATGCCTGTTAATCTCTTTTGGTGTTCTTTCAGTTGGCTCGTACCTTTCCTGAAGTGAGAAGTTCAACAGAAGGAGGACTGATACTGAGTCTGCAGACTCTGAGCTCACTTTTCTGAACCTTTTCACAGTATCTTCATTCTCCTGAAAGAGAAATCTCATGACTGCCAGTAGAGTAGTTTTTGTTACTCTCACCAGATTTTTTTTTTCAGAGCATTAAGGAACATTTCTCCTTAACATCCATTTTTTCATTCCTACATACAAACACAAGAGAGAATATTTTCCTGCACACTTTTTCCTTTCTTTCACTGCTTTATCTGTTGCTCCCTTCAGAGTTTTCATGATTGCTCTTCTATCAATGAAGTATTCAATCTGCCTGGTGATAAAAWCACCTTTTGATTTACCCACACCATGTATAAATTTCAGAATGTAAGGCTTCTAATATGCAGCCTTAATATTTATAGGCATTTTCCTGAMAGGTGCTGAATATTCACACTATGGTTTATTTCTGTTTCAGTGAGTATTAATGATACTCAAAACTGCAGCAGCTACTAAGCCTTTTCAGGATTGAGCCAAGTTGATTTTCCTTAAGAAGGATACAGCTAGTCAGACCTGGAGTGCACTCATAGTTGTGAAATAGTAAAATAATCTTGGTTTTAGTCAAATAACAAGGATAAGACAAAGCAATAAATTTTACATAGTTTATGGGCAATGAATTTATTTTTGTAATTTTTTTATTATAAAACTTTTTATTATATACCTTTTATTCTTATATTTTTATTTAGCAAAACTTTTTATTTTCTCTCATTCAAATCCTTTTAATAGCTTCTTTTTATTACTGGTAGAGGTTTTAATTGGAATGAAACATTTGGAGTAGCAATTTCCCACTCTCATTTAACTTCAGACTCTCTGAACGAACTTACCTTTTTTTAGCCCATGCATAGTTGACATGAGCCAGCTACTGAGGTCCTAACTTCAGCACTGTTGGAACTATGCATTATAAACTAAAAAGAATTTCCAGAACAGCCCTGAAAATGTTGCCCTTTATCTCTTATTTTGTGCACCTCACCAATATTGAAACCCAAAGCCTGGAAATGACCATCGARCAATGAAGTGATTTTACGCAACCTTATGCTTAAGCATTTTTAATGGTTGTGGGTGAGAAAATCAAACGTACAAACTATTTGAAAACAGTCTTCCCTGCATTATTCTACCCTGTACAATTTCAGACTCAGTGGCCACATGCTGAAACAGCACTTTTTATTGCTATATACTGCTTTTGGTAGGAGAAGAAATGGCAGCTGGGTGTATTCAGTTTGCTGCTTATTTCTCAAGGTTACCAGAAGAAGGGCAGCCAACCATTTGCATACTTCACTTATAGAATAGCTCATACAATCCACTTCTCAAAGCATTCTGGGAGCCAGAGGTGCATCTCAATTCACTTTGGTAAGATGAAAGAACTGCAGATATTTCTAGAAAATTATTTTCTGTCTCTGACAGAAGCCTTTGATAAGTGCTTTGATATTGGACTGACTAGTAATATGCCACTTTCAGCAGAAGGTCAGGTCTTTTTTTGTTGTTGTTTGAAGAAGCCATGAGGAGTTCAACAGAGAAACTTTTAACTCACTCATGAAAAAGGAGGTCAGCTCAGCTATATCATGTCTGAAGAGCAACAGAATTTCAAACCTGATAAATTACTTTTGCAGTCAAAGGCTTAGCTGATTGTAGAGCTATTTCCTATCATGTTCTTAAACTGAAGCTGCTCTGCACTCATGTGCTTGCACCAGACACTACTTTTTATCAATAGTCAAATGGAAGAGTTCAGAAGGGGCTCATTCAGGATGCTAGATGGTAGGAAATGAGCATTGCAATACAGTATAAAGTTATTCTGAACAATTCAAAAAAGTAGCTCCCTTCAAGCACTGGCAATCCAAACATGATGAATATCATCCATTGAGTCTACTTTAATTACCRTACAAAGAACAGCAGTACAACGTGTATTTACCTCCAAAGAAAATACCTACATTCTTCTTTCACGGGATTGAAATATTCTTGTCCCAAAGCTGGAAGAACTTCCAGTARTGGGATAATATTACAAAGTGCACAACTAAAATGTCTGTCTTGAAACTTCTGTGGGGACAAATTTCTCCATAAGGTGTAATGTATAGATAAACACCCGTTCGCAGACTATACGTTAGCACCCAATAAAAGGTGTGCCAGAACATTAAAAAGTGTACTACTGGAGAACATCTTCTTAGTGAACTTGAACTGACACATCTGAAAAGGAATTAAACACAAAATTRCTTTTCACTTGCAAGAAATAAGACCCTTCCTCCTTTATCGATAATTCGTGGCTATAGATATTTGAAACAAACAAAAAAAGTGCTGAAACAGATCAATTGTTTCTCTAGACATAAATCAACTTTTAAGAAGATTCTCCCCTACTTTTKAATTAAAAATGAAATTGAAAAGAAATTTACATTCAGATTTAACAAGATTTGCAATGAAATTCTTCTACGTTCAAGAAAATAGAAAGTTTTAGGAATTAAAATTGTATAACCATAAAAAAAAATCCTTWGTAAGAAATGCCTTAGGTTCTTTCTCTTTGTTATTGTTTTGGAGAAATTTTCTTTACAAAATAGTGGTTATCCTTTTTTTATTAACAGAACTAACCCCAACCAACCAGGAAAACAGAGTCCATATTTACGTGGCTGTGGTAAAGAAATAAAAAGAAGCAACAGAGTAATCTGCTATACTCTTCAAGGTTCTAGGTTAAGATTGTCTAATACTTGATTGTTTATACAGTTGGTTTTTWAATGAAATTTGCTTTGTTAGAGATAGAAGTAGAACTTGAGATTCTATCTAACATTTTTTTTCCAGAATAATGATTATGTTTATATTTAGCAAGTAGATCCCTTATGGAAAGGTAAAGAACAGATTCCACCAATTTTTGAACAATCTGAACATTTTCAAAGAAAACCTGGAATGCAGAGCAATGAGGAAGTATTAAAGTCAAGTTAAGAATACAGCAATGCAGMGAGATTATCAAAGTAAGGACAGGGGGAGACTAATGTAATGAACTAAGAGAAAAAAWCAAAAAAAGTAAAGACAGCAAATTAAAATTAAACATGAAGCTGATGTGAAAGAATAGTTACCAACCTCTTAATCTAAAATTTGCCTCTTTTCTCACAGGAAGTTCTTTGCACTGAGGATGATGAAGCATTAGAAAACGTTGCCCGGAGTAGTTGTGGGTACCCCATCCCTGGAAGTGTTCAAGGCCAGGCTGGATGAAGCTCTGAGCAATCTGGTGAAAGATGTCCCTGCCCATGTCAGGGGGCTGGTCTCTCCCAACCCAAACCATTGAATGATTCTATGATATTCAATGAAAAAAAAAATTAATGTGCAAGTAGAGATAATACTAAGTATTGATATCATTTTATTGAAATTCAAACAGACAGGGAAGATTGATCAAGAGAAAGGCAAATAGTTCCCATATTCATTGAGCAAGTTAGTTTGTTTCTAAAAATACCAAACCACTATTATATTTTCTAAAATTTATTTTGCCCATTTTTAAAACACATATCTAGTGTTTTTTAGACAAGCCAACTCTATCCTTTGATGTAACAATCCATATTTTGTTTAGCAGRACTTCATGATGCTGTAGCTCTACAGCTAGAAAGATATAAGCTTTATAAAAAGAAAATTACTGTCTTGTGAGAAAATGTAACACCATTTAGAATTTCAGAATTTTGAGTTCTTACAATGCATGCTGCARGGAATATGTTATGTGAATCTGATATTCTCAGCAACAATTTTATCTTGAGTAGAAATACTACATTGGCAATCTATTAATAATTTTTAAAGCAATGAATGGGACTATTGTCATATACATAATGCTGAAATACGTCTCTGTTGTGACATTTCCCAAACACATACCCAGAGTTTAAATAAAGCATAAGATTGAACCCTTTTTCTGCATTTCATTTTTAATTTCCTTCAGCTCACTTTTGTTTTTCTTTCCCTAGAATGATATATCTTCATGCATTTTGCAGAGTTGATTGATAAACTTTCCTAGAAATATACTGCTTTTTTTTGTTTGTTTTTGTTTTTGTTTTTGTTTTTTGGTTTTGGTTTTTTGTTTTTGTTTTTTTTGTTTTTGTTTTTGTTTTTGTTTTTGTTTTTGTTTTTGTTTTTGTTTTGTTAAGAACAGAATATGTTTTAATCTCAGAAACATGTGGTTGGTTTGGACTTCTGATGAGACAAGGAATGATAGTAGAATCTTTCAAGGAAGTTATTTAGATGTCAGGGTAGTGTCTCAATCAGTTTTGCAATGCTAAATCACCAAGCGTGGGTTGGAGTTTAGGCATTATTGCCTAGAAACCAAGTGATCACAACCCTTAGAAAAGGCAAAGAACAATTGTTATTTGAATGCAGCTACCTGTTTCGATCCACCTAAATCAAYATTAAATTCATATTCTAAGTGTGTCTTTTATTTTATAGACTTTTCTGTGCAATGAATTTTCAAAAGAACAGTCTATGCTAATCAGGAGAGACATCTGTGTTYGTCTTGTGAGGTGGAATTCTACATCACAGAAAGCAGTTGAACTCTTTAGCCTCAACCTGCACTAAGCATATGTCTGTAACCTGAGTCATGGGAACTCCTTCCTGTCCCTGAATTGAACTTTTAAAGGCTTTTAAACATAACACACTTGGGTGTATGTCAGRAAAAAGAGGATGGCAGCTGCAATTTTGTTCATGCTAAAGCAGTAGTGTCTTCCATGCCTTAAGGTGTCTTGARAAGAATTAAAAAAAAMCCCAAAAAACTAAAACCTGTTTAAACATAATTTTTGTATAAATTWTATAAATTTATAACCCATCRTCCCCCAATYTGCGTGTAGCTCTATTATAATTTCTGAGCTATCAGGATGTTTACTTTTACTTACAGTGAGTCCTTACTATAAGTATTTCTGTCACTTGTTGCAAAATATGCAGAGGAACATMATTGACAGCTATTGCAGAAAAAGAAGCAACAACAAAAAAGGATAATTTGTTATTTTATTGTAACTCACATGTTACTTTTCATGTTTACAGTGCTGCATTATTATTATTTTTCACACGCACACACAGAGAAAACACTGATAATCAGGGAGATGCTATGAAGGAACAGTGTTGATGATTCCTTCTGGCTAACAGAATATAAGTTATTTCTTGGTCGTAAAAACATGTCTGTACTTACCTGAATATTCTAATGTGTGTGCTCTAGACAGAACAATTTAGGATGAGCACAAASATTAACTGACCATCATTACCGTTGATTAGAAAGGCTCATTTAGCATCAATGTAATTGTTATTCCAATTCACTTGTACTAAAATCCAGCTGTAATATAACCATAAATTGACTCAACACTCCCATTCATTTTTTATCCTGTTGTTGTTAGTACTACTATAATACTATTACTATTACTATTACTATTACTATTACTATTACTATTGTTTTTCAACAGTGATGTTCCAAGAACAGGGTTTTGAGCTACCTAGTCTAGTTGAAGATGAAGCAGATTATTGCAGGGGGGTTAGACTAAGATGACTTTTAAAGGGAAAGGGATTTTTTTTAATATGGGTGAATGATGAGAGAACAACAAGCAATGGTTATAAACTGAAAGAGAACAGGCTTTGATTARATGTATTTCTTGCTCAGAGAGGTTGTGGATGTCTCATCCTTGGAAGTGTCAAGGCCAAGTTGAATGAGGCCCTGAGCAACCTCATCTAGTGAGTGGCATCCTTGTCCATGGTAGAGTCATCGGAACTTTGAGGTCCCATTCAACCCTAACCATCCTATGATTTTATRAATCTAAGTAATATTGCAAAGATTGAACAAATTCAGAGCTGCTGACTCAGTTGAATRACTTTGCTGTCATACTTACGTTTCTTTTTAGCCATGCAGAACTAGCTAAGAAAAGATCTATCACCTTCAATTTGCTTAACAGACATAGTTGCGAGGTTCTTATCTGTCTTAAACAGTACTTTGAATGGCCACGGGAGAAGTGCAAATTTAAAAATTACCTGCCCTTGACTGCGAAATTAAAATATGGAGAGGTAGAAGAGGGAACAAAGTCTATAACTGGAAATAATAGTAATTAAGCAATGGGATAGAATGGAATGTGGAATAGATGACTAAAAGGATGAAAATTATTGTATTACTCATTATTTAAGCCAAGAAGGTTGGGACAAAATTGAATTAGCAATTTCAAAATACCTGATGAAAATATAAGACAGGTCTATATTTTTTTTTGATACTTAATGTCACTGTCTCCTTCATCTTAGTAGGATTACTATGATTTATAATAATGTTGTCAAAAATATGATCTATAAGAGAAAGAAATGACATAGTCTTGAATGATACTGATTTAATAAAACCTCTTGCATTGTTGATCATTCTTCTGAATGCTCTTGAGGACAGGAATTCTCCCACCACCACCACCACCACCACCACTTAAAATATTGACAAGGGACTTCCTTTCTGAAAACATATTGGCACAGATAAGGCGGTCTACACTTTTACAGTGAATGTAATCAAACATTTCACTACATTTAATTCAGAGTAATAGTGTACATTCTCCATGTGTGGGAGTATTTGCAACTGRTCTTCTTCCTAAATAGCACCCCAGAGTTAATTGCAAATTACTAAGAATGAATTGCAAAGATAAATTCTAAGACTGCACTGTATAAGAAGTCTATGASTATAATTTTCCTTGCTAGACAAATAATACAAGAGAGGACTCTTATGAATACACTGTTTCTATAAAAACATATCTCTAATATTATGATGCAGGCAGAAGAAAACACATCAGACATCAACTGGATTTGCCAAAGAATTATTATAACTTTGAAGATGAAGAATTAAAAATTCAGAATCTTCCATCTAATATTTTCAGCTTTATTTCAGATACCTATTATTCTACTTCTTTCACTGTAAACAGCTTGCATATTTAAGCTAAAAGAACATTTTCTATTCATATGCTTTTCTAGAGTCTCCAAAAAGTGCATGATTTTAAACATGCTTGTAATCATTGCAAAAATTTTAACTATCATCTTGTGACATAGCTTTTGGAAATATAAGCACTCATATGTATTTTTGACGTGTGTCTTAAAAATTTCTAGGTCATTCAGATTTTGGAAATTAATTGATTTCTGTTTTGTTCATTCCTTGTCTGTCCTTAGAAGAATAATAGACTCATGTTATAAATTAAGAAGACAATGGTCTGCAAGGCAGGCATAGAGAGAGACTGTCTTCTGTTGCTGTTAGTGTACTCATGCTTGTTGTTACTGAAATCAGTGGATGTTTTGAGAATGACTTTCAAAAGTATAGGAGGAAGAAGMGGAAAAAAGAAAGAGGAGGGAGGGAGGGAAGGCAGAGCCAGATAAATAATGTGCCCATTACTTTTATGTCCTCATCTCCAAGTTCACTGTTTCTCTGAAACTAAAGTTAAGGCTTTCAGACATGACAAACTCAAAGCAACCTTGAAGAGACCTTGACTCAGACTAAAATATCACATCAGTGCTACTGATGTCAGGAGTAGCTTACTTGCTAGCACAGTATTTTTGAATGACTAACCATTACCATTCACGTTCACCATTGACTTCTGTTAGTGCATTAAGAATGAAATAAGAATAAATATGTCTCCTACTTTTTCAAAGGTAAGTGATTTTCAAATGATGAACTGATGGTAACCGTCTATACCAGTAACATGTGAGATCCTTAYGGAATTTAGGACTCAATGAAAGGGAATGTTAGGAACTTTCAGAGTGGACATTAGAAAATGGTCTTTTCTAAGAGGATGTCACTGCAACTGTCTTTCCAGGGAAGTGGTCATGGCAGCAGGCCTGTCAGGATTCAAGAAGCATCTTGATGATGCTTGTAGTCATACTGTTATTTTTAGGTAGTCCTGGGAGGAGCAGGGAGTTTGACTTGAGGATTCATGTGGGCTTCTTCCAACTTCAGATATTCTATGKTTTTATGAAATAGAATCAACTGTATATGTATTAAAATGAATACATAGAATAAAGCTTAATAAATAAACAAGCCACAAATGTATTGCCTTATTCTGGGCATTTTCACATAGGTGAAGTTTTCATGGTAATGCCTAAYTCTTAGGAGGATGGTTTGCCACTATAAAACTTCAAGTGTCTTGCGATACAGTTTACAGAAACAGCATGATGAAGAAGGTAACAGTGAAGTGATAATGTTATAAAAGCCAAGGAGAACATCTAGGGAGGTTTGCCTTAAATGTATTTTATACTTGGAATTTCAAAAATTTAATTTTATCCTAAAGCACTTAAAGTGGATTAGATCTTTCTCTCTTATTGAAGGCATTGCACAGTCTCTATTAAATTTCATAAGATGAATTATTTTTCTGAGACAAGATAAGGTTTCTATATGGTTGATTTTATTTCCTTTATTATCGCTCTGTAGTCAAATACTGAGCTATGAGGTATTCTCAGTGAAGTTGTCCCAGTCTTTTCTTGCAGAAGCTATTCAGGTTTGCATAAATATTTTTATAATTATTGAAGCAGAAACTAAATTGTAATCATCCCAAATGTGCCTTCAACTCTCTACATTATATCTCCCTTGTTAAAACCCTCCAACACCAACAAAAAAACTGACAACCCCACAAAGCAACCAAAATGAGAAAACAAAACAAAACAAAACAAAAACCAACCCGTTAATTAAACAACTTTTTAATACAGAAACTGTTCTTGAAAAAAAGAATTCTGGCCAGATGCACCCACATTCCTTTTAGGTGTGCATTCTAAGAATTAAAATATGGAATCACGTATTCCAGTGTGTATTCTATTCCATTTAAAACAGCTCCAAATGAAGCAACAGAAAGTAGCCCATAATATTACATATATACATGGCTGAATAGATAAAATATTTTTCTGGTTTTCCAAAATCTGAGTTCAAATCTTCTCAGAACAGGGTAATGCAGTTATAATACAATCTGTGTTCCAAACATTTGTTGAACTGTGCACATGGTGTGATTCTTGGGGATGGTCCTGTGCAGGGCACGGAGACTCAGTGATCCTTGTGGGCTGCTTACAACTCTGCATATTCTGTGATTCTGTGATTAGAAAACATTAGAAAGATGTCAGAACCCAATTCTTAYTGTCTCCAGGGATATCAAGGATATCAAAGRATACATAGCACACCTAATGGTCTASAGGTTGGGMAGAAACTTATTCAATATTTAGYAATTTTTCTGCATTTTCAATATTAGACACACAGTTGTACAGAGATGTTAAACTGCTCCATACCTCACTCAAATGGCTAAGAGTTTACTGAATACTAGAAACTAAAAAAATTTATATGCATGTGCTTAAATGRGTATGTCTAAACTTAATTCTACCTTTGGAAATAACTAAAAAATTGCAATGTAACTGTGAGTATACCCCCAGTGTATGCTGTACCACACAACTCYTGCTCTGACTATGTCTTTTCCTTTCTCTTTCTCCCTTTATTTCCCTAATATCCATCCTCTCTACTTCTCAAAATGTGTCCTTYTATATCTCTAATATTCATAAAAAGTGCTGATAAAATGTCATTTCTTTATCTCACTTTTCATGTAGATAAATTACYTTTCTGTTTTAGATAGTCTATAATGTAAATTAGATTTTTAAAATGTTATTTCATTACTTAATTGGAAATATTTTTGATGCATTTAAAGAATACAGAAAATTCAAATAAAATTACTACTGCGTTAATTCAGAAAACAAAAAGTTTTAGGTAGCAAAACTCAGTTAACTGGTAACAAAAATAATTAAATTGCATGGAACACCATGAACTAGATAARCAGTGGCTGTTATTATAAACTTTAAACATAAGCATTTTCAATCAAAATAATTTTTTCTAATCTTTATGATACATCTGTAATTAGAATGTATTTAGACTATTGAAAAAAAATACAGAATACTGAGTTTGTGTGTTTGTGGTACTATCTATACTCCAGTACACACATATTCAGAACACAGATCAATCTGAAGGAAATACATGAATGTGTCCAGAGACCCTTATGTTGACAGTCGAGTATATAGTAAAAAAAAAAAAAATAATTTTTTTTTAAAGTTACAATAAATCTCTCATTAAATAGATTACATAGAATAAATTTGCAATAAAATACTAATGCACTTGTCACTGGGAAAAGCCCTAGAATATACACTGAGCTAGCAAGTGGACAATTTTAACTTGAAGAATAGAWCTTGTTAGAAAGTTTTCACACGTGATTCTTGATAACTATGGTCTGTACCCCATTTTGGCCAGCTTGCAGCTTCTTTTCACAACTAGTAAAAACTGACTTTTTTTTTGGAGGGAAAGGTGGTTTGAGACATAGTATTCAAACTTTCTTTCCTTTCTCACTTGTTTTTTCTTGTGACCTTTTATACCTAAGCTGTTCGCAATTTTAAATAATTAGTTGAATTGAATATCCATACATGTATATAATCAGTCACASAGGGTGGGTTTGTGTCTTTGAAAGCTGCTTTTATAAAAACCCAGATCACCAATGCTTCTAGTCAAATAAATGAATTTTATTTCAAATATGATAGTAGTGAAAAAATARCCACTAAGTTTATATGTATCATGTTATCATATTTTGATGCTAAACAGCATTGSTTATTATCTGGTAACTTTGACATTTGATGTAATTTTAAGGCATGGCATCACCATGTGTAGTAATTCTAGTAGTACATGTATTTGAGGAGAGACGCCTCACTTTGTCATCCTACATCTCTCCAATACCTTTGGACTTTAGAAGGTTTCCTTGGAATTTTTCCTAATATTTTACAACCAAAGACACTGTAGATATTATTTTGATGATCCAGATAACCCAAGACCTTTCTATAGTTATGGTTGGACTTTTTTTTTTTTTATTTTTTTTTAATGAACAATTAACAGCCTTATTAGTCTTTTCCTAGTCTTCAGCATATTTTGGCCAACAGAAACTCTTGAGGGAATTAGTAGAAAACCCTTTCTGATTCTACCATTGTAGACAGAATACACATTCAATTCCGTAATTGCTGTACAGCAGAACAAACATATTTCACTTCTTGAATTATTCTCTTCCTACATGTCATTATGTGAAAAGGAGATCTACTTATTCTCCTTGAAACAAACGTCTGTTGG
>QVAJ01000040.1:2694917-2749701 GCA_003546035.1 Mixornis gularis | reverse complement strand
TGGCATCCCATTCTTCAGGTGTGTCAACAGGACCACTCAGCTTGATGTCATCAGCAGATTTACTGATTTGTTGAGTATGCACTCCCTTCATCTGTGTCATTAATGAAGATATTAGATAACACTGATTCCAATATAGACCCCAGAGGGACACCACTCRTCACTGATGTCCAYTGGGACTCTGAACCATCAATCACTACCCTCTGGGGAAAGGAATCAGGTTCTTGAAGGACTCAAGCTATTAATTGTGAATAAAAATCAAAAATTCTAATTTCTTGTCTTTCAATTRGAATTCTTCAGAAAACATTATATACAAGTAGGTATTGTTCTTAAAAGCAGAAAGAAAATCCATTATTTGTTAATTTCAGTATATCAAGTTATCAACATAGCACTGAATAACTTTTCTAGTGCAGTAAACTTTATAAACACACACCTTCATGTAACCATGCACAACAATGATAATTAACTTTTTGTGTTTCTACCAAGCCCAAGTTAGAAAATTTTGTCCAAAGCATCATTTCTGTTCCACATAGCTGTATTGCTATGCTGAAACACTAGATCATAAATACACTCAAACATATATTAACGTAAACATAAAAGATTACCATAAATAAATACTCTGCTCCATCATCAGTGAATCAGAGATAATAAAATATGAAGATATCTGTTTCAAATGTCTTACACTCTGAGACCTCTAACAGAGTCTCTAAATTACATTACTGACAGTACAATAGGCAACATTCTCATAGAATTGTGTTGGTTTTGGCTGGGGTAGAGTTAATTTTCTTCCCAGTGGCTGGTGTGGGGGTGTGTTTTGGATTTSTGCTGAGTACACAGCACAAATAATATAGAYAATATAGAGATGTTTTTGTTATTACTGAGCAGTGCTCACAGAGGGACAAGTCTTTTTGTGCTTCAACTTCTGCTACATTGGTAAGGGGGTTTGGGTTATATGGGAATTTGGAAGGCTAAACTGGTGGGAAAACTGCCCCAGCTGACTAAAGGGATATTGCATATCCTATGACATCATATTCAGTACATAAAGTGGAAATGGGATGATGGGGGGGAAGAAGGAGGAAGCAGGGGATGTTTGGAGTGATGATGTTTGCCATCCCAAGTCACTGTTAAATGTTATGGAGCCCTGCTGCCCTGGAAATGGTTGAACACCTGGTTGCAGCTGGAAGTGGTGAATTAATTCCTTGTTTTGTTTTACTTGAGTGCATGGGTTTTATTTTACATCTTAAACTGTTTTTATCTCAACCCATGAGTTTTCTCACTTTTACTCTTCTGATTCTCTTTCCTGTCCCAATGGTGGGGGAGTGAACAAACTGTTGTGTGGGGCTGATTGCTTGRTGGGTTTAAAACACAAAAATAGTTCAAAACTAGACTATCTTATACAAAGAGAGAGTTTCAGTCCTAGATCTCTTTTAATAAGCTTGAAAAGTACACTGTGTGCAAAATATGGCAGCAGCATATTTCAGTCTTTTTGTTTGGATTTGTTTGTCTTGCTTTTGTTACTCAGAGCTTGGCTAGGAATGAAGTCCAGGAAATGGACTKATCCTGGTCTGCTCTTCCAGACAACTTTATGCAAAGCCACTGTTAGCTTGCCATCACATTGCCCAACCAAACTGCATAAAGGCAGATATAGCTTGGGTTATTATTATCCRCATGAACATGCTRCAGAGGTAGGCAAGATGCTCATAAYATGCATGGATGAGTGGACTGTGCCAAAATATGTGGCTAAAACATTTTCATTTGCTCCACAGCTTCACTTAAAATACAATAACTGCCTGTAAATTGCAAGCCTGACATGACAAGGAAGGCTGAATCTGGGCTTAAACAAGAGCTGTTGTTCACATTTAAGTACAATAAAGTGATATTGTTGTTCTTAGAATTTTTTGCTTAAAGATTCATAAGCTAATGATTAGAAAAAGTTTGGATTTTAGCTTGTGATTCCTATATGTCTTAATAATATTTGTGCTCAATTTCTCAGCATGAAAATGTGGGAAATTGGTCTCAAAATACAGCTCCATTATTCAGGGTGCATCAGTAGTCAGTGTAAAGCACGGCAACACCAAGAGATATAACAATAAGCAGGAAGCCATAAAATCATGATTGTCGTTTATTTCTTTTAACTCCAAATCTTCTACTGCTTTGATGTTGCTTAGTCATATTAAGTGTAGCTCTAAATGTTTGCCTATTTGTCAGCTGGAAAGAGTGCCTGGTTGACAATGTCCCTTCAGAGGAAGTCCTTGAAAGGCAAAGCWGTCCAGGAAGGATGGATATTTTTCAAGAAGAGAATGTTAAAGACATACAAGGGGGCCATCCCCATGTGCTGAAAGATAAGCTGGTGGAGAAGACTGGTCTGGTTGAAGGGAGATTTTTGGTTGAAACTCAGAAAAAAAAAATAGTTCATRCCTTTGAAAGAAGAGGCAGACAATTCAAGAAGACTACAAGGATGTTGTGAGAATATGCAGAGAGAACATTATAAGAGCCAAAATACCACTAGTACTTAATCAGCTGCTGATATAAAATGCAATAAAAAATGTTTGTATAAATGCATAAACAACAAAAAGGGAGATAAGAAGAATCTCTGTCCTTTATTGGATGCAACAAAGGATGAGGAAAAGGCTGAGTTACTTAAGGCTTTCTTTGACTCAGTCATTAATAGTAATATCAGTTTGCCCCCCCATTTAGTATTAAAATAAACATATATTTATTAATCTTATTTTATTTTTTTTGCTTTTTTTTAAATTTGATACTTGATTTTACGAGTATTCATCGTCAGTATGTCAGTGTTATTTTATATTGGTATTCAAAAGCTTCTACTGTTGCCCTAGGACCTTGCTGTGGTACAGCAATGTGCTCACCTTAGAAAACTACTGCATCAGCTGTTGTAAAAGCCAACTGTTTTCTAAATGGCAGTAGTATAAATAGAATGTTAAACAACAGAATCATGCAAATTAACAAGGCTGGGGAAAGTTTACCAATGTATCTAATCTAAACTTGCAWATCAAAAAATTTAAAAATGTAAAACTAATTTATATATGCACAGTAGTTGCTTAAAGTATATTTTCTAGCATRCCAGGAGACATTCTTCCCATCCATTTGTCCTTCTGTACATAAMTTCAACTGCTGAAAAGAAATATTAATGTAACTTTTTGATCTCTAACAATGTTAAGAAAAATCTTTYGTGAATGAACAGTCCATATATCCTTATGTGAGCAAAAAACATCAAGGAATATTCAGAAAAAGAGAATGCTCTTTTTCTTTTTTTTTTTTTTTTTCAGTTATGGCATTAGTGTGTCACCTGTGAATATGAAGTTAGGAGTCATTGCCAGCATAGACCTGGTGGAACACAAAACAGAATTAAAGCGTTTGCTGAGTTTTCTCTGAGAGCACAAAATCTGAGTAACTAGAAGGCTCATTACAGACACAAAGGCATACTTTGCTTGACTCAGATCTCATATTTGGATTTCTTTGGTCTTGGGAGAGAATAATAACCAATGAATATACAATATTGTGAAATTACTTTCTTTCAGTCTTATGTGCTAACAGTATTTCAATTTCCATACAATATTTACATAAATGTAAGTGTGTTACAAGAAGTATCAGAGGGATTTTGAAGTTTAGTAAGTAGGTGATATAGTGGTTCATAAYATATTGAATATATTTCCTTCCTCTTATTCTTCCTGAAAGGAAAAATTTTACTTATCTTAACCAATTATATCTGGAATATGACTCATTCTGAACAATGCATTATTTCTGTCTAATCCTGGTTGAAAACCGAACTCTCTGGAAGGATTCCAACACACTTTACATTTGAACACTGATTATAACTGATAACAGCTAGTTGCCTGYCATTGATATTTATGAATCTTATTCTTAGACACATCAGTCTTTCCTTGCATTTAGTACATAATGTAAACCAGTGTCTCAGTTATCTAACCGAGGTGAGAGGACACTTAAGAGTTAAATGCCTCAGTCTTGAGTCAATCTCAACTTTGTCTGTCATGATATACATTAGCCATTAGATATTAGAACTGGTTACTCATATCTGATTTTTTTGGTTTTTGTTTTTCTGCTTCACATGTATCTTCTCAGGGTTTTTTTTTTCCCTTTTCCCCCCGTCACTTTAAAGAATCCCATTGAAGTTATAGAGTTAAGTCTCCTTTTTTATATATATTTTTTTCCTTTGTGGAAGAAACTGTACTCTGAGGGAAGCCAAAATCCTGCTTGTCCAATCTTGGGGAAAATTTGAGCTCTGCAAACATGGATATTTCATTCTGTTTCCAATAGCTTGAGGGTTTCAGTCACACACCCTTTTCTCAGCCATTCCATTGACCTGCTCCGTATGCCCTAATATTCCCTGTTGGCAGTGTTTGCTATATTTGCAGGCATTTTATATCACCCAAATGCATAAAGAAGCTCAAGGGAATTGAACAATCATGTCCTGAGGGTTTACTGTATTTCTGTATATAAAGACAGCAGGATTTCTCCTAGGCGAAAAACATCACCCTGTCTTTATTATTCATCTTCGAGAATGAATGTGAAAAGTAAGTCTGCAGAAAATGATTGTTAGTACTTTGACTAAAATTCAGTTGAATACTCATTATGAGCCCATGGTGAAGCCAAAGATTCTGAGTAACTACAGACAGAGAATGAAAGAATGTTCTTAGGTTGCTTAAGCTTAAATACATGCAAATATCTTTTGTGACTTAGGATATATTTAAGGAGATTTTGCAATAATAACAAAAGCGTAAGTGTGTATTTTTACCAGTAAAGATTTATCTGCTCTGATTCTTGATGAGACAACCACCCATTTTGGAAATAGTTCTTCATGGGACAAATTTAGGCATATGTTCTGTAGGACAATGAGCTCTCTGTTCTGAAATTCATAGCACCCTAAAATAAATGATGAATCCACTCGACGAGTCTCTGGAGTTTTTTAGTTTCTTGCATCTTTAGTATTTCCTATGGCTTAAGGTGATGCTATATCTAAAAAGAATGTGACTTTATGGCAGACTCCAAAATATTCCTTTGGCAGCATCAATTGGCCTTGCATATGCTGAACTTGTGAGCATTTGCTCAAGGGCCTTCTTCTCAAATAAGGAACAAACCCCTCCAGCTGCAGGTCACTCAAAGCTGAAAAAAGACCCCAGAGACAAGGCAAGCCAGCAAGTTTATCAGCAGTTTAATTCCCCAAGAGGGCACCAGGGGCCATTACATGGCCATTAGCATAGCCAGCACTGGAATCACAGACAGAGCAGAGGCAGCCAAGCAGCCAGCCAAGGGCTTTGCAACAGACACAGATGTTGCTGCTAAAAAATTTATTCTAGACCTTGGCATCTGAGTCCTTTATCTGTCAATTTTGTGTCCTGGATGAGGCCCCAGCTGTTAAGTTTGTTGATGAAAGGAGAAGAAGGGAAAAAACTGAGCTGCATTTAGATGACCRGCGATTTGATTCCATCTGAAGTACTGCTCTTAAAGGGTTGATGTCTCTTTTCATAAAAGTCTTCCAATCTTTTCCTATAAAGTTTTCAAAAATTTCCTGCAAGTTAGTTAAGGTGTAGCATTTCTTRCTGGGTTCAGAAATAGTCAATGGGAAACTATTCTGTCACACGGGAAGGGTTGGTCCTATAGAGAAGAGAACCCACAATGGAATGCACGTCATGGGTTCATGGCCTGTAAATTTGATTGTCTCTCAAATTATATGAGAATACTTTCACCTACAAGGATGACAGTAGCCTTTTTTTAATTTTTGCCCTTCAACTATTCCACATTTGCATAAATGATCTAGTATCCTCAAGGAGATTGCAAGTTTTTTGAGTTTTCTCTGGTTTTCTCATGATTTCCAAAGACTCACTATTTTAGCTACAGTCAAGATCTGTTTGATTTGAAAGCTATGGTATGTATCCTTGCCTTAGTTTTCTTTCCCTACAACACTTCAATCAGTGAACACTCTTGCTCTTCTACCATATGCAATAATCAATATTTTATTTGAAAAATACATTATATTGCTATTTTTTTACCAGATCATGAAAAAAGTAACAATAACATATTTCTATTCTTTAAATTACYCTTAAATATTATCATATAATAATACAGGCAAACAGTAACAGATATAATTGTATGTTATAATATATTATCATGCAGCAACTCAGGCAAGACAAATTATTTTTAGACAAAACATTAATTTTTATCCACCAACGTAAAAAAAAAATTGTTTGGCTTAGAAATGTACTTGTTTATGAGCAGGTTATGAGTTTTTTTTCTTTTCTTCCACCAGCTTCTGTTTGCGAAAATTAACAAGAATTTCCAGTTTAAATTATTTTTGTACTTTAACCCTAATTTTCTGTTAAAATCTGGGTTTTTTTTTTCCTTTCCTAGCTCTGCTGTCAATATAGCTAGAGCAAATTTCTTCACTTTCATTAACAAACAACTTAGTGCACTTTGACCCTTTTAARGCTGTATCCAGCTGCTCTTTCTTATCTTTTAGAGATAAACCCTGAGGGCTTGAGGCCAACTGCTCCATTCTGCTTAGGTTAATATTGTCATAAAATSCTGCACTGTTTTGTCATTTAGTCTGCTCTTAATCAAGCTACTTGAGACTGTATTGGGTACCCAGAAAGTGTATGACAGAGTGTAGCACAACAAACCTCTAGGCAGTTACAATGATTTGAAAGAGTAAATTCAAGAGCAGACAGCARTTTCTATTTAATGTATGAGAATAAACCCTTGATTTGGCTGATTAATTAAGATTAAATGACCGCACTCTTCTTCCTTTTAAAACAAGCAAGAGGCTAGTTATTATTACTCACCGAAACCCATTGGAATGTTTTCAGGTAAATGCCTTTGTCATCAACCTGATATTTTTAGCAGAATCTTTCCCTTCCTTCCTTCCTTCCTTCCTTCCTTCCTCTCTCTCTCTCTCTCTCTCTCTGCCCCACACCATCCTTCATCCCCCCCTCTGTCTCCCATGACCCAAAGACTCTTGAACTAGTTTTCCACTATAACACGGTGCCAAAAAGGAGGAAAAAAATCCCAGGAAGTAATTTAGCTATTGAAACAATCTCCTAGAAAAGAAAGTTTTGATTAGCTTAACTCAGGGTAAAACAGAAACTGAATTGATGTAATCCACTTCCCAAACAGTTCTTCCAGCTGGTAGGCTATCATATGAAAAATGAGAAACAGTATAATTACTGGTTGTGCTTTCTGAAGATAAATAATTTGTCGGGATTTTTATTTTTTTTTTAATTGTACATAACTACTCTGGTTAGGRTATTTATGCCTGAAGTCGGTTACCAGGTCACTATTCTGAAACCTTGAGCGAATCACCAAGCCCAGAGGACTGTTTTCATTGAGGTTCTCTTTTTCTCACATKTCTTTTTTTGTCTAAGTAGCTGCCTATGTTGAATGTACTTTCAAGGACTTTGCTATGCATAGAAACACTGGATGTCTTTCATCCAACCAAAAAAAATCATAAATCTCCTTACCCACTTTTACAAAAAATGGGACTCTAAAATGACTTATCTGTATTTCACTCAGAAACAACAACACTCCCCTCCCCTGCCTCTGCTCCACTTACCCCTCAAAAAAATAAACCAAATCAAGCCAAACCTAACCCTAACAACTAAATTATCTATTGAAACAACCTCTTTCTTTATTTCTTGTGTTAGGTTTTACAGTTGCCACTTTTGATGCCAGTTGTGATATTTAGGGACTGACTAGCTGCATTCACACTGTAGGGTGTTTGCTTTGCTGTGTGCTCTGTCATCCCTGATAAGTACAGATCCTAAGCTGTGTCCCAGCTATGGGGCAGATGTACCACATTGTTGCCTGCAGTACTAGTCTTCAGACATTCAGAAAGGAATTTACTAGAATGACAACTTCTTATAGCCAGTATTTCTTTGTTTCCCTCTCAAAAAATCAAGGCACCTGAAGAGGACTAGGAAAAAAAAAAAATCAACAACCAAAAAAACCCACCAGATTCAGACACAGGTCAGTTGTGAATTTACCCACATCCAGGGATGCAAATGTGAAAAGCATCTGTCAACACTGTAAACATGAAGGACAAACRCAGAAACATTACCTGCCTCCAAATTTCTCCAGAGGAAAATCAATYAATATGAAATCTGGAGACCTGGATAAATAAGCTAGTGACCAGGAAAACACTAATGGGTAAGAAACTGAATTGGCATTGCACCAGATTTGAATTTAGACCTTTCGGTTCCTAAGCACTTTGGCCRTGTGAAAAAGAGCAAATACGACAACGTGAATTAGTTGTGTTTCTTTGGAAAGAATAATGTTTGTCTCTTTAGAAAGTTGTTATGGTTTCTTTTACTAATCTTTAATGCCAGAGAGCAAGAGTGGGAGAGTCAAAGTGACTCCTCAGCTCTGTGAGCAATACATTTACAGTGAGCATYTCTCCTATGAGAGTTTAACAGGAGAGGAAACAGATTTGATTAGAAGATTCTGAGATCAGTTCTGCWGTACAGTCAGATACAAGGYAATGTGAAAAGGAAACATTTTTTAKAATTTCAACWGTCAGAGATGAATAATTACTATGTTAAGTAGAGAAATGTAGGCAAGACAGACAACTGTTTGCCAGTGTGAACAGTCCATATACATACAAAAAGGATGGTGATAAATCAATTTAAAGATTATTCAGATTTAAAAATTTCAAAGTTTCTAATTTCCCACCAAATTTACCGTTACTAAAGTAGAGTAAATATGCTGAAATGAAACCTTAAGCTATAACACCCAGCAAGCAGTTCAAGGACAAACCTAATTTGCAWCTGAATAAAGCATTTTAAAAATTCTGAACACTTTAGTAAGTGATGCTGATAAGTCAGCAAATTGTACTGTTCTCTTTTAAGACTTCATACAATACACTTGAGTAAGTTCTCAGTTTTAAGAATGTGCCTATTCCTACTCCTACTTAGAAAATAACTTGATGCTTGTCAACATTCCTTATTTAAGTCAATAACATGCTTAAGTGCTTCACCATAAATTGAACTTCATATGAATGCACGTATGGTATGAGCCAACAAATCTGTATAGTGATACTAAGCCACTGAAAATAACAAGTTTTCGATAAAACCCCATGCAGCTACAAAAARCTATGCTATTTTTTTATATAGGTCTAGGAATATAGCCCCTTATAATCTGGAAGCTAATAACCGCTTACTTAATATTGGTTTCAATTTCTGCCATGCCTTGTATTCAAACAATATCTCCCTTTCACTATAGAAACACGACATTTGAAGGAAATAATTCTAAAATGAATTTTTCTCAGTATATTTCACAGAAGATTTTGACAATTTATGTCAAGTTCTTTCTTTTTTTTTTTTTGAAACAACATCCTCCAAGAAAATGTTTTTTGATTCTCTCACTTTTATTATGTTGTAAACACATTTTAATCCAGAAGCAATTTATCCACATTTTGACATATTTGTTGAACTCGAACAGTGTCAAAATTTGTAAAATTCTTTGCATTTCCAGAAATGGTGAAGTTAAGTTGATATGAGGGAGTGCAATTTCCATAAATTTAAGTTATTCTGTGTRGTTTTACTAGCTATTCAAAAGAAAATAGAAGATTTAATACCCCTATTTAAGGCTCTTCAGACAAGAGCACATGAGAAATTACTATTTATTAAGTAATATATATAATASAATTAAAACTGTGCATAAGTCAGAGCTGTTCGCTGGATCCAGTTCAAACAGGTAAATGTAGTCTTGAAATATAACTAGATCTTTATTTTTTACCCYGTGTCTTAATTGTCCATCATCGAAATATATAAATATAAAGTAAGTATAAATATACTCTTCTACCATTCAAAGCAGCTAATTACATACATGACTGAGAGGGGTTCATTCATTATGATGGGAAAATATTTAAGTATAAAATGGAATAAATATGTACGTATATATAGGTAGGTCAAATGTATTAGCTAAATCTGTATTACCATTTCCCAGTCACTGGAAACCAATTCTCTATACTGTTCAACTGCAAGGATAATCCCTGACATAGTTTTGCCTGGACTAAGTGTAAGGGATTCAGCCTGTCTGGACACCAGATATAAACCAAAGCTTTCCCCTCCTCAACTCAGTAGGGGAGAAAAGTTGCAGTGAAAGACTTGTGGGTTGAGACAAAGACAGGGAGAGATCCCTCACCAATTACTGCCTTGCCATGAAATTCATCCTGGGCTTCTGGAATGTGTGATCCCTGACACAAGAGACAGTCCTCCACAAATGTCTCCAACACGAGTCTTTCCCAYAGGCTGCAGTTCTTCACAAACTTCTGTGTAGTGCAGACCTTTAGGAACAGGCTGTTCCAGCATGAGTCTCCATGGGGTCACAAGCCTTGCCAGCAAACCTGCTCCAGCATGACATTCTCCCTCCATGGTCCCCCAGGTCCTGCCAGGAGCATTCTCCACTAAGGGCTTCCCATGGSATCACAGAGTCCCTTGGGCATCCACCTCCTCCAGTGCTGGATCCTCCACAGGCTGCAGGTGGATCTCTGCACTTGGACCCCCACAGGCACGGGGGGACAGCCTCTTTCATCGTGGGTTTCACCATGGGCTGCAGGGGAATCTCAGCTCCAGCAGGTGGATCACGTTCCCCTCCTCATTCTCTATAGACCTGGGTGCCTGCASAGCTGCTTCTCTCATGAATTCTCATTCCTCTCCTCTCTCAGGCTGTTGTTTGCTCTTTGCACCATAACTTTTCCTCCTTCTTAACTCTGATATCCCAAAGGTGYTACTGCCGTCCCTGATGGGCTCAGCCTTGGCCAGTGGTGGATCCATCMTGGCGCTGGCTGGCATTGGCTCTGTTGAACATGGAGAAATCTTCTGGCAGCTTCTCACAGAAGCCACCCCTGTAGCCCCCCTTCCYACATCAAAACCTTCCCATGCAAACCCAATACACCAAGAAACACTTTTCAGAATTTCTTCCAAGTGTGTTCTGGGAGATACCGTAGAAGAAGGAGGATTCTTAATTAGAATGTGGCCATGCTGTTTGGAGAGTAAGAGAATTTAATAATATGAATGCAAGCTGTTCTATGCCAGCTGGCCCCAACAGCAAACAACAGTCCTAGACATATTTAATTTACTACCCTAAATGTAGCTTTTGTGTTCTTCCAAAGTGCTCATGCAGCAGTATATTCCTTAGCAAAGGAGAATAAGCACCAACTTTTTATAGGGAAAAAACTAAAATGTTTGATGACAACTGTATAATTTTGTAGAGCAAAGAAATATCAATATATCTTTCCATGAGCAAGATGATTCAACAACCATGAAAATGAATACTAAGTATAGATGTCCTAAGTGAAGACTAGGGTTTTCTTGAGATTTCAAAAGGATAATTGCATATTTATTGAAACAGTTCATATTAATTTTTTTTGTGGGAATATTTGTTCAATCATTTATTGTTAGTCTAATTAAAGTCTTAAACAGTCTAATTAAAACACAAGAAACAGCTATTATTGGTCTAATTACAACAGGAGTAATAATAATAAAAAATCATTGACACAGGGAAGATATGGGCTTCCTAATATTAACCAGTATTTCCTGTGATTAGGTTCATTACTGRTGTACCTCTGAGTCACAGAACCTTCAGGTTCATTCCTCTCAAAGTGTAGGGATAGGTAAAGAGGAGTCATCAGCTTCATTAGATTTTTTTCCAGGAGGAATATGACACTCATAGTGGAAGTTTACCCATTTTTGGCCACTTAGGGCTCTTTTTATGAGGCTTTTTATCACAGTTTTTTTATCCAGTCTTTTTCTTTTTTTCCCTTGGTTTTCATCAATAATTTCTCTGTTTTCAGGACTTAGCTGTTATTTATAGCAGTACAATACTTTGACAAAATAATATAAAGAGCTAATATTGTTTTTTATTTGTTTTTTGTTTGCTTTGGGTGGGGGGGTTATTTGGCTAGCTTTTGTTGTTGTTGCTGTTTGGGGTTTTTGTCTTGTTTGTTTGGGTTTTTGTTGTTGTTGTTGTTGTTTCGGGGTTTTTTGGTCAYAGTGTAGGATTTTCAGACCTTTACCATAGAGGATAATCTCAGAGTTAAGCCAAGCCAAGTTGSGCAATAGTCATCTTCTCCCAGATAATTGCTATAGCAGGTAAAACTAGCATCTCAGGCTCAGACATGCCAGACAAGTCCTGAGGGCCTTCTTTATCAGGTCAATAATATGACTGCAGTAGGAATAACAGCATCATATTTTCTAACCCTCAAAGTAGAAAAAAAAATGCCTTCTGCATACTTCAGGGGCAGGAGTTCAAACTGCAATGCTGAAGGGAAAAATAAGAATCTTGTGTGCTTCAGGGAAAAAGAACAATGTAAGAATAATTTTCTTTGATTATTTCCATTATTGCTCTTTCCTCAGTGTCTACAATGTAAAATGAATATGAAAATTTCATGCAAAAATTACAGCTCAAACACTCTAATCTTAAATGCAGGGAAATCAATAGCTAATTTTTCATCTTCAAATGTTTTAGATAAAGAGCTGCACTAACAACAAATAAGAAAGCATTATTTGATTGTGTGATTAACTGTAAGTCAAAAAATAAAATTGTATTTTGAAACCTCTGAAGGATGAGCCTATGTGAATTAATAAGCCATGTGTGAGTATATACTTTCTTTCTCTTCATAATTCATTTTAAACTTTTCTTGCTTCTTAACTCTTTTCCCATTTCCAGGACATCTGGTGCCTAAAAATCACAGCATAACAGCTCCAGACTTTCTCATTTTGTAATTAAAGAAAGCCTGGATTTTTAGGTCTTGCTGTGAAGATCACAGTATGTGTATTTATGAGTCTGGCATATCCCTCTCACTTACTAGCCTAGTTGCAATTTTTTTATCTTTTCATAAGCTCTGAGCTGATAATTCACAGAGTGTTTGTGATGCTGTGAAGGGACCTAGTTCCTTAAAAAGCTGACCTTGKAATCAGTTTTGAGGGACAGGGTCTAAGGCAGAGGGAAGACAGATTGTGAATCTCAGCAAGACAGAGCACATAGATTATCCAAACAATCCGTACTGGATCTAAAGTATAGACATCTGACTCAGATTTGCTTTATGGCCAATAGGGAGAATTTTACTTTTTTATATCAATATAAGATACTATAGATACCAGCTTGTATGTATTAYACTAACTTACATCCAAAACAGATTGCAAGAATAATGACTGAAAATTTTATTTCTCTTTGTTGAAAGTAAAGGTCCCCTAAAGTTATTGACTGAGAGGGACATGTTTCTTCTATAGATCTCCAGATTCTTGCTAGATTCTGGTATGGCCAAGGATCCCTGTATGCCTATATTGTGCAAGTGTGGCATTGCTAAATGGTTTGATTGACACRAACTGCATTACATGATAGTTTCCCAGATATTTCAGTGAATGTAATAGATTTTCTGGACAGTTTAACCCAATTTCCTGTTCCTCCTGCCATTTTCTCTTTTGTAAAAGACAAAACTATTTTTTACTTGTAAAACCAGAAGAAAATTCAAGTTAATTTAGATATTTTATTCCTTATAAATTACTCAAAAACTTTAAGTGATTATTTTTTTCGTTCCACATCTTTTAAATATTCCTCTCTATGTAAAAAAAACCCCAAAACATAACGTATCAATTCCCTGTACTAGAATGCTAGGACTAAAAACATGTAGTCAGAAATAAAAGAGTTTGAATTCCATTTTTCTTAACTTTTTTCATCTTTATATAATCAAAATCCAAGAGGAACTTTAAAAAGCCAATTTAATTATATTCACATTTTAAGAATTGGTAGTGTTTGCCATTAACATTCAAAGCTACCTTTGATTTAGGTTGTCAAAACAATGACAACAGTGACAGAATCTTCAATTTGTCTTTCACAAAACTTTTTTAACTGCTCTCTGGAGATTTACAAATACATTTAGAAACAAAAGTAAGATAGGATTTACCAAGAACCATTAATGTTAAACAAAAGTAAGATAAGATTTAGCAAGAACCCTTAATGCTAATTTTCTAAGTGAAACCTCTCAGCTAGTGTCAGTTACACCATATAGATAAGTGTTTCAGCTTTATAGATGGTGATCATGCTCATCTTGTAGATATGGGAAATAAGGTAATAATGTCTATATGTGATCTGCTGCACTCTAGTAACAATCTTCAAGATGTTTATTCCTAGGAAACCTTTCCTACAAAGCCCCATTCTTTGTCATAAACTACCACATTCAAAAGCAGGAACGATTCCTTACACTTCACCCCAAATAGTTTCTTCAGCAGAACTACATTTACATCATTACACAACAGCAAGAAAAGGTGCCTTGCTCCCTCCTTACACTGTCAAGAAAATAAATTTCCTGTAGGAAAATAATTTCTTAGCAATAAATTAATGTATTTTGAAGAGGATAAACAGACTTTTCAAGATTTTTTTTTTTTTGGTAGATCAAGCCCAAAAGTTCCAGATGTATATAAATCAAGTTAAAATCCCCACCAGTTCCTTATTTTCCTTATAGAGGTTGCTTTTCCTCAGATTTTTTCTTTTTTTAAGAATTTCAGTTTTAATAAGGTAGTTCACGAACAACAGTACGTAACACCCACCTAACAGACACCATCATTGCTGGCTTAATCATTTGTAAGGAATTAAAAGAACAGTTGCCTGTCTCAARCACTGTCAAGTCCACAGAAGGAGCTGTGGCAAGATAAGCCAACACAGTGGAAAGTTGAGATAAGCACAGAAGGGAGGATTCTGCAACAGGAAGACACTAATTCTAGGCCTGGTGGAGATGTGATCTGGTTAGCACATCCTGGTTAATGCAGCCAGACAAAAATCCCTGCTGTGGCAAACTGGGAAAGGAAGGAACTGCTTATACACATACTACCCCAATTTTTGGGAATGGCACCTGTGACTGCTCTGCGGTTACCTGGAATAGAATATATAAAGGTGTCACACCCCAGAAGAATGACTCCAGAACCTCCATCAACAAACAGCCCAGGGTGAAGAAGGACCAATGGGACCAACTGCATCCATGAGTGATGATAAATAAAATCCAAGTTACTGACTTGGGCACACGGTCTCATTAGCACCTTATTACAGACAGAGGCATCTCTCACTAGTTGAGTCACAACGCCATTATTGCAGTAATGGCCTTAAACTGCTTCAAAACATCAGGAAATAAAAATAAAAATTGTAGAACACTTTTTTTTTTTGGACACATAGATTATTTTGGAGGGCTGAGTACCACATAAAGTAAGTCATATCCAGGCTTTCCAAACCTTCTTGACAATATCAATGCAAATACCTGAGAGTTTTGTGCCATGTAGRGTCTCCCTCTATCATGTTGCTAAGTAATAAGAGAAATACAATATATTTCTAGCTGATTTTGATATTTTCAGTATTTCTTTCTACCAGCATGATTTACTTGCTCTCAGAATCACTTTTCTGTCTATTTTTTTTCCTACTCTATAATTATTAAGTTGTAGGAAATAAACATTTTAAAGGGATTTGAGGAAAGTCAGTCCTCCCAGAATCTACCAAGAATATACCTGACTTCAGTCCCATCTGTTTTTGTGGGGTTTTCAAACTACTGCAGTTACAGAAACTGCTACTTTTTAATTATATTCAAAACGCATATGTGAGACAGGGAATCCAACAGCAACATTGGYACCAAAGTAGCGTAAACTATTTCCTCTGAGTCTTGTGAGAGAACTCCTGTTCAGAATTAGGTATTAAACCTGAGGGGCTTTGTGGCATTGCAAGACATTTCATAAAGCAATTACAGCAATACAAGGAAATTTTTTTGTAACCAAAGCAAATTTTATTATCCTACACTTCCATTACAGTTGTGGCCAAAATTCTTTTCACATATTTTAAACTTCTCATAGGATTTAGTCTCTTCCCTTACAGAAACAAATTGTCCTCTGAGCATGAAAAAAGASTAGAAAACAGAACTAAACCAGACATCTAACTTTATGCATTTGAAGATAGGTGAAATAAATGGTATTCAAAATKACTTAAGAATATAGTGTAGATTATAGCAAATATAGAGATACTGAGAACAATCAGTCATTAATTCTGACGTTATCATTCAGATTACTGATCACTATGATATCCCAGACAAGATGAAGAAAGTTATACAGTGGCTTATATCTAGGTGGGGAAATGGCAAAAATAGTATGTTTTTAAAGAAAAAAAAAWTAAATATGTGGTTGCAGTTTTCAGCAATTCTTCTAGAGTAATTGGTAGAATTATAGAATCATTAAGGTTAGAAAAGAYTTTCAAGATCATTGAGTCCAACATTTTAAGCCTGTTGGCTTGTACATGAGGCACTTAGTGATGTGGCTTACTGGTGGATTTGGATAGTGTCAGATTTGTGGTTCGATTTACTGACRTCAAAGATCTTTTCCAACATAGATGGTTCTATGATTCCAAACCCGAATAAGGTTAATCCCATCATTCATCTTACATCACTCCCAGAAGTGTCCAAGACTAGGTTGGATGGGGCTTTAAAAGATCTTGTCTTGTGAAAGCTGTCCCTTCACATAGCAGGGGGGTTGGAATTAGAGGATCTTTAAGATCCCTTCTAACCCAAGCCAATCTAYGATTCTGTGATCACRTTCATTCRTCAATATACACTTTYSYCACCTTRGGAAAGTTATAACAAATTTGAGGAAGGTGATAATGTATAGATATATCTAAATTGCAAGATGCTACATTTGTGATTGACATTTTGTAGCTGAGCATTTTTTGTTTTGTCCTCCTCCTTGTAGAAAGAGAATGGATTATAACAAACATGCAGTAGAAACAGAAGAATGATCTGGAGACATTTTACATRTGTAGCTATTAGGAAATTATGAGTTTGAAGGCAGAGTACTGATGRATAGTGAAACAATAAGATGAATGACCATAAATGACCACATAGGTGTGTTGAATTCTCCTCAACATTCAAGCTTAATGCAGTAATTTAAATATTGGTTAAGATTGCTAAGCCTGTACACATATCCTGGTTTCTGACTAGGGAATGGAGAGAGGAGGGTGAAATTACCTACCACCTACTACAGTTTTTCTTGTGTTTAAGATAAGCAAAAGAATTGCATTAGATAAATTTTCAGGCCCCTGGGAAGAGAAACTTTAAAAGGAGAGTCAAAATAAAAGTAGCACAAAACAAATAAAAAAAAAATCTTCATAGCTGAGGATGCCAAGATGACCATCAATATCACCTTATCTTTGCTTGTATATTCTACTTCTCTGTTCCAGGAAATTTTTAAAGACAGTAAATAGATACAGGTTATTTTAGTGTTATTGCTTCCAAATATCATCCAGYAATGCTTCTGGGCATTGGAAAAAACATAAAAATAAAAATGCATGAGTCTGTGGGAAGACAAAGCTCCATGGAATGTTTCTGAAATTGTTCTAGAGAAATGATAATTTTCAATTTTATTGCTCCTTGACTGACCTAACTGGAAAGTTCAAACAAAATGCAACAGTAACCTCCAAATGAAGTAGAAGGGAATGTCAGCCATCAATCAAAAAAGAAAAAAAATAACAAAAAGAATAAAACTCTAGGGAATAAGTATGCCAATAGTTCAGACAGYAGTATTTGATTTAATAAGTGCAGAAAGGTATCTTACAGGATATAGCAAACAGMGATGTTATATGGTGCACCCAAAGTCTTGGAAAGTCAACATGGACTATACGACTGTCATTTTTTCTGTTCATACAAAAGAGACAAACAAAACTACTGTCTGCCTACTTATCTATACACATTGGTGTAATTTAAAGGGGATTTTTGCTTTTCTTCTGATTCCTTGCATGTGTTTGTTTTGTTGATTTTCTTTTTTAATAATGTTCATCTTATATCCTGAAAGATGACAAAATAYAACAGAAGATTTTTATTGCTGACTTCTGGGTCATTTTTACCTGAAACCTAATGCTATCACTAAAATAGCAAATTCAGTGTTACATCTCTATTCCCTAAACCTTTCCCTTCCAAGACTTCATATAAAATGACATATAAAGGCTTTTATACACAGAACTGCATTCAATATATATAAATTCAGYAAGTTTTATTGAATCTTCAAATCTGAAAGAACCATGTTGTATATATCTGTAAGACTGAGTTACAATTTTCAAATGGACTCTTATCTTTCATTTTTACTTTAATCTTGAAACAGCTGACTATTTCTCATTACACTGAGTGTATTCTCCTGCTACCAGAGAGGCCTGTGATTACAGGGTGATTACAAGGTATATATCACTGTATAGGAATCTTGACAGCTTGCTTTAGTCTGCAAAACCCCTCACTTCAAGATATTACATAATTTGAAACACTACCTAATTTGAGATATTTCAGTAATAACAAAACACTTTGCCTGCAGTCTTTTGCATTCTTTGTTTTCTATTCTTTCAGTAATGAATCCCGTGAATCCTGGGTTCTGAGGAAATTTTTTGGGAGGTTGTTTTGTTTGTTTTGTTTATTTTGATTTGGTTTGGAGTTTTGTTTGTTTGGGTTTTTTTGTTTTGTTTTTCTTTTCTGAAGCCTGTTAATTTAGTCAAGTATTTAAAATTAAATACAAATTTTAGCCTTTTTCTTTGTACTTGCATTCTGATTTTTGTTTTTGAATGTGACAAATATTTTATTTCAGAAGTTTTTCCTCACCAAAGTTTCTGTGAAAGAACCTGCCCTAAAATTTAACAGGATTTTTTTTTTTTTAGCTGAACACAAATAGATAATTCAAGGTGGTATAAGAAAACACAAAATTTTTCTTTTTTCTGTTTTATTTTCTTAGAAAAATGTTTACGTATGTTTTAGTTGCCAAGTCATAATTTTTTTCTATTTTATATGTACACTCAAATCTTTAGACTAGTCTTGATATTCTGTGGGTGAATGGAGTATTATCAGAATTAAGACATGTCAATCTGATGGAGAGAAGGTGACAGAGTTATTTTGACAGTTTTTGACTATATGTATTTGTGCTGCACTTGTAGCCGCCTGCCTCTGCCAGCTGAAGAGGAGGAGGGTACATGTCCATCTGTGCCTGTGTCTGCTGTGAGTCCAAATGTGGGGGCTGCTGGGGGCAGAGGCTTGTCTGAGGCTGTGTGACACATTGTNTTTTTTTTTTAGCTGAACACAAATAGATAATTCAAGGTGGTATAAGAAAACACAAAATTTTTCTTTTTTCTGTTTTATTTTCTTAGAAAAATGTTTACGTATGTTTTAGTTGCCAAGTCATAATTTTTTTCTATTTTATATGTACACTCAAATCTTTAGACTAGTCTTGATATTCTGTGGGTGAATGGAGTATTATCAGAATTAAGACATGTCAATCTGATGGAGAGAAGGTGACAGAGTTATTTTGACAGTTTTTGACTATATGTATTTGTGCTGCACTTGTAGCCGCCTGCCTCTGCCAGCTGAAGAGGAGGAGGGTACATGTCCATCTGTGCCTGTGTCTGCTGTGAGTCCAAATGTGGGGGCTGCTGGGGGCAGAGGCTTGTCTGAGGCTGTGTGACACATTGTTTGTGTGTGTGTATTCTCTCTGTGTGTGTTTGTGTATGTCTGCAGGCTGACTCATGTACGAGTGTGCCTCTCTTTGTGTGCGCCAGGCTGGGTTCCAGCAGCATTCCACAGCGGATTCCAGGATGGAGCAATGAGAAGGTGGCTGCTCTTGCCGTCCCTCAACTATCTCCTCAAATTAATTTCTGAATTTTCTAGGTGAAAACTCTAGAAAAAGATGAATGCTATTTGATGTATTGTAAATTCAAACAGAATCAGGAATATTTCAAATATAAAGGAAAATAATGATTCAGAGAAAGATCTGACATACTTCATCACCTAGCTTAAGCTTGAACTTGAGGTTTAGTAAAATGGATCAAGAATATGCCAAGACTTAACACTGGTTTTAGCTGTTGAAAAGTACAGTGCTGCAGKCTCATTATTGACATCCCTTCTAAAAGTCTGCAAGAAGCATTAGATTTTAAAAATAGAAATAAGTTAAAACTTCAGGTGTCTGCACACAACCAATCAACCATAATTCTTTTTGCAGTCAATACTCCACCAGTGAACAATTTACCCTATTTTAAGGTAGGCATCTAATTTAGGTAGAATGAAGGGCCCTCTGAGGTGCCTATTTCTCTCCAGACAATACAGAAAATGAGAAGAAAACAGCGTAAGCTAGATATCCAAGCAGTCACCTATGCTGTAACACAATCTAGTTGCATAAGGCAAATTGGCTCCTACCTTCAAGTTTTATTCCTTTTAGATTTCTGTAAATAGAAGAAACACAAAGAATATTAATACATCCCCAAAGCCTCATCCAGTCACAATATTTTCTGCTAGTTTCTAACCCAACATTTAACTTACTGCTAGTTCTAGCACAGCTGTGAGGCTATGAGAATATCACAGCCTGAATGGGAAATTGCCATGCATTTTGAAGACATTGATTACCCCTTAAACTATCMCCTACTTTGGTACCCTCTTTTGCTACAGTTGCTCTTTAGTTTTCTAACAGTAATTARTTCCAGTTTAATTACACAAACAAGGAAGCAAACAAATAAATCATTTTGGCATGAAAAGGTAAAAAAACCCAATCAACAAGTAAACACCCTCTCCCCCTGCCATGAGTCAGGGATGTAAGCTAAAAATTAAATATTAAAATTCTCATTAAAAGAATAAAACAACATATTATGAATGTATTTCCATCAGTGAATTAGGAAAAGCTGCCACCAGAATGAAATATTGTCACTTGTTCATGGTTTCTTGTTCTTCTCCAAATGGTGTATAATATATTCAGTTCTCAAGCAGAAAACACAGAGTGTATGACAATGTTCTATTAAATTGCTCTTTTTCTTCATTGCACAAAATGCTTCATAACTGTACTTATTTGCTCTAAGTCCTAATATTAATGTACAATTTGCTCAGCATTGTAGCTTAATATGAGATTTGCATGTTTTTAATAAAAATAAATCTGTTGTATGCCAGATTAATTTATTTTGAAAAAATAGTTTTCTTATCACTGACTTAATTAATGCTTGCTATTACTATAGTTCTCTCATTATAAGGACTATTGATTCTAGTGGCAAATATAATGAAGAGTTGAAAGCGGTTACTACRAAATGCTCAAATTTCTCATCTTTTCTACTATGTTTTGGTAATCACACATTAAGTAATCCCATAGTGTCCTAGGTAAAAATATAACATTTATGGGGTTTGTCTGTTTGTTTGTTTTTGGGTTTGTTTTTTTATTTTTGTTTTTCAAAAATAAGACATAGTAATTTTGGATAGTTGAAGAATACTTTTCTGTTAAAGGAATGTTTGACAAAAAGTTTTGACAAGCTATACTTARTAACATTTCAGAAAATGGCCTTAATACCAGAATAGAATAAAATATTAGAGACAAATATTAGATTTGCACTATACAGAAACATAAGAATATAGAGCAGCTACCTACAAACCAGGCTGGATTATGTCATGTGTCACTGTCCTAACAAAGTTTTGTGACAATCAGAACATGTGCCATCCATGAATTATGTCCTTACCTGAGAAAGACTTATATATTAGTTCTTTGACAAGTCAGTAATAGAAGAGACAGGAACAAAGACCTGTGTTTTTCTACCAAATAGCCCTTCTTTTCTATCGAGGTTAGTATTAATTATAGAATGATGGAATCATTTAGGTTGCAAAAAACCTTTAATGTCATTGAGTCCAACCACAAACCTGTCACTGCCAAGTCCATAGCTAAACCTTGCCAGCAAGYACGATTCAACTACACATCTTTTAATGCCTCCAAAGATTCTGATTTGGCTGTTTCCCTAGGCAGCCTATTCRAGCCCTGACAAGTCTTTTGAGGAAGAAAAAGATTCCTAAGCCTCCTTTACTCCAGACTAAACAAGAACAGCTCCCTCAGCTGCTCCTCATAAGACTTGTATGCTAGACTCTTCACCAGTTTTGTTGTCCTTCTCTGGACACACTTCAGCACCTCAATGTCTTTCTTGTAGTGAGGAGGCTCAAAACAGAACACAAGATTTGAGGTGTGGCCTCAYCAGKGCAGCAGGACCTGGCACTTGCCTTRTTGAATCTTAYACCATTGGGCTCAGCATTTCGATCCAGCCTGTCCRCCTTTCTTTACTGCAAGGGTGACTGAGCACAGGCACAAGTTGCCCATGGATGATGTAGGGTGTTCCTCCTTATATGTATTCAAAAGCCATCAGGGCACAGTTCTGGGCAACTGGCTCCAAGCTACCCTACCTGAGTATGGTTTTCCATCAATCTCCAGAGGTTCCTTCAAACSTCTCTTGTTCTGAGATAGTGATGTGCAGATCTATCCACACAAATAGTCAAATGTTTTTATGTTAGGTGATATCTGAAGTCATATGATATGAATCCATTTTTACCAAATAAGTTGTTTCTCCATAAAATTGCATTCTGCATCATACTGTGGTAGATTTTCAGGTGAATATTTAGGTAAGATCAAATTCTGTGTCATTGTTACCTCAATGTCACCTTAATCAAAATAATATATTTAACAATTACATACTTCTTAAGAAGTGAATGTCTACAASACATATAATGAAATGAAGGAAAATTTATACAGAAATATGAAATCTGGTATGATATTTGAATATGAAGTAATGCCATACAATTTTTTATGGACTAGGATGGTTATTGTAATTCCACATTGCTCAGGTTGAAGTGAGTCATATTTAATAGGGTTCAGTTTATAGAAACCRTGGGTTCCATAGGATTGGAATATAGCAGGCAGGATCAGACAGTGATAAGACTAATAACTGATCCTACTGGAGAAAGACGAGCAAGGCATGCGATAAATCATAGTGATTTTTTTTTTTTAATAGTGATTTTATATATTTAATAGCATGTGCTGTGGTTCTAGAATGACCTGCACAGGGCCAGGAGTTTTAATCAATGATCCTGATAGGTCCCTTTCAACTCAGCACATTTCATGATTTTATGGCTATGTAAGAATAAGGCTCAGTCTATAGATATTTCAGAGATAATGAAGTAGGAGTATCTTTTTCTGTATATCACAGTAATATTGAGATTTTTTTTCAGCAAAGAAAAAGATATTACACTATTGCCCTGACACATTAGTGAGCAAGCTGAAGCAGTTTCACACATTAGATAAATGAATTTACAAGAAACAAGAAACATTACAGCAGATCGCTAAATAATAGATAATTGATGAAACCGCTGATTTGTGTGTTAAATATCTATTTTGGCTGTAAAGAAAAACAAATATTACAATGGACAGACAGAATCCCAAACCTGTCAGAGTTCAAAAAGCATTTGGACAGTGCTCTTAGTCATAGAATTTAGTTTTAAGTAGTCCTGCAAGGAGCAGGGAGTTGGACTCAATATTTATGGTTTCCTTYCAACTTGAAATATTCCAGGATTCTATGATTCTAATTTAATTAAAGCATCTTTCATGTCACTATCAGCAATATTTGATTTCTCTGGTCCTATTTTTTGAAGTAGGTGAGAAAGTCCCTTACAAGTGGATTTAAACCACTATATAGTGACTGTTGCCTCTCTCTAGAAAGTGAGAGAAATCAGGAATCTGAACTTATGAATTAAATAAAGTGATACTTGAATGTATTTTTACACATAAAAATATTTTTAATGGCTGACTGACTAACTTCAGATCTTTATATGCAAATTATTATACTATTAGTTTTGCTTAGACATTTCAATGTAACTTTTAAAACCCAAACATTTAAGAGTCTAATATTTTGCAATGCARTAAGTATCTTAACATAGAATATGGAAAAATTATAGTTATCTTAAAGCCAGCTCTGGGAAAAGCTAGCTTTTCTATTTCTTATATTGTAGTCTAAAATAATTCATACATTTAGTTTGAAACTCTTAGGAGTTTGCCTAGCCCATAGTCCAGTAGATGCAAGGTTGTTTTGACTTTGTTTTTACAGGTGTCACCAAAAACAAGGTAGAGCCTGTGCTCCTGTTAGATGTCCATACTCACAGGCACAGTGGACATACACATCTGGCCACACACAGGCAGAAGACATCACCTTACAAGCACCCACACAATTACCAACAGCACTCATACAAACGTGGTGGCACTGATAGCTCTGTCGTTCCTTGTCTCTAGCTGATCAAGAGTGAAGTGGAACTTATTGTCGTAAAGACAGATAGAGATAGTGCTAAAGGTAATCCTGCCTCCGATGTATTGCTGCTGTGTTAATTAACAAAGAGTGGGAACAGCCTTGCCCTCACAGCTGGCTGTGATAAAAGAGTGAGTTAGTTGGTAGAGAGTTAGTTGGAGTCTGCTGGCTGTGCTGTGAGGAGGAAGGGACAGGAGGTTGTGGGGGATAGATGAGGGAAGCCACTGTTTGAGGGACAGGCAGGGTTAGGTGGCTGTGCCAGGGACAGGAAGCAGCAAGCTGGAATAGCAGCAGGAAGAAGAGAGAAGGAGAGAAAGAGTCAGAGTTGTGTGGGGCTGCTCGTAGGATTGCTACATAGTAAAGGTATGAATGATTTCTAGATAACACGACAGTGATACTTGAAGCCCTCTTAAGTTTTAATTGAAGCACTCTGAGTGCTTGGCCATCTCAGCTATGACAACTTATGTAAGCATATACAAGCAAAATATGAATTGCACCAGTAACTGGCCAGCAGCTAGCCTCAGATCCCAAGCCATTGACAACTGAATGTACTCTGCAACTTAAGGTACTCATATATTTTCTCATTTCCTGAAGAACTATGGAATGGCATATCTACCAGCTGGTCTGGATCTACAGTGACCCAAGTAGCCAATTCCCAGGTCCCCATCTCTACAGTACTTGGTTTAGACCTATGGTCACTACAGTAGCTGACTATCAGTCTCCTGTTTCTCTAGTGTCTGAACCCAAAACAATGGTATTACCATTGATAGCTTCTAGATCATGCTACTTWACCCGTGACTCTGGTTTACAGCTTGCAAGTGCTACACACACAGAGTACCGAGTGCATCTTCACTTAGGAAACCCTATCAGATGCTGATAGATATCTACGTGCCTCTCCACAAGCTCATGGSTTCTTGCAGCCTCCATCACATATGCCAGACTTATCATATAAATGTCTTAAACATTCTAAAATACTGCAATGTATATGCAACTGAATCCCACAAAAACTCTGAAATGACTGTTAGGGGTGTTGGRTCCCACTATAGTTACTGAAGTCACAATGTTGACTACAAATATTAATTTTAACCTTAGTTATCTTCATTCATTGAGTTGATTTGTTATCCAACTCCATTTTCTAAGATGATTAGGAGCTTTATTTAATAACAGGTGAATCAGTGACAGTAGAYTGTGAAGGGTACCCTAAATCTATACAACTTCATGTGTTCACTAGAGTTTAGCCCTACATCCTTATTGTCTGTTATGGGATATGCAATTCACATATAGATACCTACAGTTAGACCTTTTTTCCTTTTCTTTTCTTTTTCTGTTTACATTTCAGAACAGAATTCTAGCCACAAGGCCAATCAGCATCCTGCCTCCGTCTTTCACAAAATCCATTCAGCATTGTGTGCATAGCGTCACTTAATAATCATCAGTCGATAAATCAGCAGATCAGACCTTTTACATATCCTGTTGCTAATGGCATCTAGAGTTAGAAGAAAATTGTCCACTTAAATAAAGACTATACATATATCTTGCAGTAACACATGATACATTAGAGTTTGTATCCAGACCACAGGTAAAAAATTTTATTTAGGCACCTAATAGCTCCAGCCTGATCCTTGTCATTCACTTAGAATCACATCTGGCCTAGCAGAAACAGTGGCAGATAATGCATTATCCTTAGTATATATAAACAGACCTTAAAAATGGAGTTCGTAGGCAGAGGTTAGATCTCTGCTTCAAAAAATAGAGTAAAGCAGCAGGTTTTGACAGTGTCATGCTGCTTACACAGCTTAAACTGGAGACCTAAATATCCCCCATGCTCTATCTGGCCATTTCCTTTCTTCTTCTTTAAAAACTAATCTGCTTTATMCATTTCTATACTTCAGGGTTCTCTSTAAACCTTCACATTCTTCCTCATTATTCTGAAGTGACAGTGTCTCCCACTTTTCTTGTCTGCAGTAAATATTCAGTAAATGTTCTTCTAGTTTTTGGGGTTGTATTTGTGATTAAATAATGCTTCCCAAGACCAGGCTATAGTCRTTCTCCTGCCTGATCCTTCATCTAGTAATACTTCATTTCCTTACCATCCTAAAAATCTTTTAATTTTSGTCTTCTTTATCAGATGCATTTAATAAGTGATTCTGACACACTGAGTCAAGTTTGTCTTGGCTTTGACTAAATCCTGAATACCTCACTAAAACAGAAACTCTTTTTCTTTGCAGATGTAATTTCTGGAGCACAGTTAATTTCCTTCAACTTCCTCTTTTTTTGTCTTCTTCACCTAGTGGAGGTTGTATTTAGTTTACTAAGGAACAAAATTTATTATTTATAACATGTTTTTCTTATAGAGGCAGAGAAACCATAATAGAATGAAAGACAGTGTCTCAAATTATTCTAACTAAGATATTCTGTATTTCATCAGAACTGATATCTATGCAGAGAAATACATTTTAGCTGCAAAACCTGCTACTTGTTTAAGTACATCCTGCACATGAGGGTGTCTACAGTTTGTATTATGAAGTGTACATGTACAAGTGTTTTTGTTGTTGTTGTTGTTTTTTTTTTAAATTTATTTTCCTTCTATCTATGCAGCGGGGTTTTTTTGTTTGTTTGTTTTTTGTTTTGTTTTGCTTTGTTTTTAAGGAAAAGAATTGACATCCTAGATGGTTGCTAACAGATCTCTTCTTCTTTATTTTGTGCTTCCATATCATCATTTTCAGTAGTTTATATGATGTTCAGGGAAATGGAGAACAAATGTGTACAAGTAACTTCAAAGGACAGAAAACCATAAAAATAATAGGATGCTTCAAAATCCACCAATATGATCTCCCTCTTGGGTATACTTTGCTTTAATATTTCTTTTATTTGTTATGTTTAGACAAGATTGGTCATTTATTTTCTATTTAATCCCCTGACATCATTGATAACACTCAGGCACACAGAACTTTTGAAAGTGAAGCTACTCAGACTTCTCAATCCCTGATGCAAAAGCTATTGTTACCGATGGTAAGATTTCCAATACTTTCAAAATATTTCCAACTATTTCAACACRCTTTAGATCAAGCAATCTTTTTTGGGTTTAGGAAACTAAATTTGGGCATCATTTATCCTCAGATAAAATACCTTATTAAGACTGGAARAAAACATTAGTTAGTTTTCTGTCTGTTGACTTTCAGGCAGTAATAGAAAAAAAACAAACCAACAAACTCTTCAGTAGTGAAACTGTAAAATCCAAGTATCATGAAGTTTTGAGAGGAGTGGGTGGTAACACAGATATACATCATAGCTTTGACATTCATTCAAGGTCAAAAAAATAAAAAAAAGAAAAATATAATTATAACCCCTGCATGTAGGTGGACAGAGAAATATCTATTTATTTGTACATAAACAGTAAATAGGTTTTCAGAATATCAATCTTTGTGCATGTTTAAATGGTTTAATAAATTATGAGGATAATACAACAGAAGCAAATACCAATACATCATTTTTTTCTGATATATATCAATATCAGAAGATATAATTATTTTTGAAAGTGTTTGTATAAAAAGAAATTTTTCAGTCCTGCAGAATCTCACTATGGACTTGATAAATTGTTCCAGTTATAAATCACAGTCTTCATCAATGTCAAAAGACAGAAATCTGAGAAACATCAGTGTATTCTTTCTTGCACAGTGTGTTTGATTTCCTGTTTAAGTTTAATGTATTCAGACCTACCTGGTTTATCCTAAATACCCAGTTCTAGGAGAGTCATTGTATTCRGTAAGTTTTTTATAGGCCTACTAAATAAACCAAGACAAAAATTCCAGAGTAAATTACTTTGTTCTTCAAYAATTTTTTCACATTTAGATTAATTTGCCTGTTAATGTAGGTAGTTTTTACCACTTACTATATGGGTAAATGAGAGAGACTATTTCATATTTAGAGGTTTTAATTGTATATTGCTAAAGTTAAGAGAAATAAACTCAACCTTGAGTTTTGCTATTCTGTTGTCTTGATAACGACTAATCTATTACAGTTGTTCTCCTACACTTGGAATTTATGCTGCACACCAACTAAGGCATAGCAATCAGGTTAACAGACTGAATGCATCTTTTCACTTTGTTACCCCATTGCTGAGCCTTTCAACTAAAGGTGGTGAGCAAAGGATTCTCTATACTGCCCTAGGATCATCAGAACACCTCAAACTACATGCAGAGCAACACTCTATGACAATGTCATGCAGTTCTTAAACCTACTAAAATAGCAACCATAGGAAATTTTAAGTAATTTAATATTTCCTATACTGAGAGAAGTTACCTTTTTAAAATTGTAGAAACAGAAAGTTAAGGGGAGATCCTTCAGCTGCCTAGAGCTACTTTTTTTGAGAAGACTAGAATAATAGTGAAGACTGAGCCAAATTCTTCTCAAATGTGCACCACGGGAGCAGCAGTAGACAAAAGGCTGAACACARAAATTCCTGAATTGAGGATTTTTACTTTTTTAAAAAAAAACTTATAATTATTGTTTTTGCTAATTTTAAACTATTTTAAAATTATTTTTAAATGYTTTTACTAAAAGCATGTGATATAGTGGAACAGGTTGCTCAGAGAGTTTGTGGAATCTTCATTCCTGCAGCTTTTCCGAATTTAGCTGGCCAAGTTGCTGGGYAACCTCATATAACTGGATATATCCTCCAACCCAAATTATTCTATGATTATACATACAAATAAGGAAATTTACACACACACACAAATATATTAATCACATATATATATATTTTTACTTTTTTTTTTTTTTTTAAATATGAGAGATTTTATAGGAGCTGGTGTGTTTCTATAAGGATGTCTGAGTCCCTTGAACTGTTGCACTTCCATCACTCTCCCAGGACTAYGAGGAACAATGGATTACACAGCTGTTTGATTTAGTCAGAGGTTATATCATATCCACCATGAAAAGGGTTTTGCAATTGCATCTATTTGTTTCAGGTAATCTTTGCATCTCATTTATGTAATCAATGAAATAGAATAAAGGCAAATAACATATAATGTTGGTTTTGTCTTTCTGTTATGATTGACAGCTAGCTAACCAGGCTATTATGAGGCTGTTCGTAGGTTGCTTTACCTAGCTGAGCTGTCTTCATCTTCCAAATAAAATGCATGTTGCTAATGCTCACTGAAACTTGTTTAATAGATCAAAAAAATTTAGCAGTCATCATTTAAGGCTAATTTCAGCTGTCCAAACATAGGGTATGTAGTGCCATCTATGACACCACAGGGCATTCAAGATATTCACATGGACTTATCAGCTATGACACAGGATTTATGGAAGATCTGCCTTGCTCTGTAATATCCGCTGGGGGTCAAGCAAGAGATACTGTGACATTTAAAAAAGGTATTTAACTGCTATGTCTGGGTAATTGAACTGAGCCTTTTAAGGAGAAATTACCCTCACCTGAGCTTAAAATGTCTTAATTTATCTTACACTCCTTTAATAAACAGCAGAGAAAAATCAGGAAGTTTTATCTGATTTTAATCTGTCTAAAAGCAAGTAACCACCCATAATGAGATGAATCATGTCTTGGAAGATCATAATATAGTGAGGTTTTCATGACTAGGTGCWATGCAGCTATATATATCCAGTATGTGACATGACAGATATATTTGGACACTATTTGTAAACCATTTCTAGTATCTGAGATTTAAATACATTAATTTATTCAATCAGATAAACATAAAGGAGTTTGCTAAAGATTTTTCTTAGTTCTGTAACTGTTTTCTGAATGTTACCAGTTTTTTGCTCTTCACTCATATGGACAAAATTTTCCTTAGCACACTGAAATTGTCTACAACAGAGAGAAAGAGAGAAGAGGGAGCATTCTCGGGCCCCAGGAGATGGACTCCTTCCACTTAGAGAAAAACATAAGCAAGACCAAAYATAACTTGGCTCACAGTCTCAAACAATTGTGAAAGCTCATCTCAAAGGAAAAAAAAAAAAAAATCTATCTATCGATGTATTTAAGAAAGCTGTTGAAGTTGAGATGATGAGACCAGACTATCACTGTCATGCATGCCATTACTTAACCAGTGAGAATTTTAATATTAGCCTTGGTGTTGCCAAATATATCCGTCTACTGGAATGTGGGATCACAACACCGGTCAGTAGTGATTTTTTTCAAAATATTGCAATTCACTGAAATTTTGTCACTCTTCCATTGATTTTAACCGTGTCAGACTATTGTATGTGACATTTGTTTAAATTTTCCTTTCAAATTTTCCAGCTGAGGAATGACATGGAGTTAGAGTAGTTAAATACTTCTTGCTAGCATAACTAAGACTTAGGAATATGACTACTACTACAATGTGAGATCTAAAATGTRTTATAAGATAATATATAAAACAATGTAAAAAATAGTATTTCATTTTCATTATATCTTACCTTGCTTTCTTAGAAATCAGATCCAAAGCCATATGATACAGACTACACAATGTTATATATTATCTTCAGTGGCCAAAGTTATACCCTGGAATCCAGACTTTATGTGCTTAGGAATTTATTAAAATAATAGTTCAACACAGCTTGGGAGAAGTGCATATTCTATGTGTTTCTGTTCTGGAAAACTGGCAGGTACCTTTTATTCCTTTCATTATTACCTAGTGTGTTAGCAAATGCAGGGCTGAATTCTAAGAAATAAAGCTGCTTCACAGTGTGGCCACACAACCTAAATAGAAACTAATCCTGTGTTTCATTTTGACAGTATAATCCCAGGGAAAAAAAAAAAAACAAAAAACCAACCTTACTTTTTTTCTTCCAAGATATCTTTGGTAGACATTTCTTGCAGTTACATAAAAGTAGAGTCTGTATTTATTGAAAACAGTGCTCACACAATTATATCAAATTCGCAAATACTCAGCTTGAGTTATTGAAATTTAATTAGAAGTGACAGCTGTGTCTGGTCTTTGGACAAAAATATGCATAGAGTTTTGAGTAWGAATTAGAAAGGAGGAGGTGACAGAAAACTGCATGACTATGCTTCAAAAAAGGGATTTGGGAACAATTGTGTCTTTTTAACTCAACAACCTCCTCTAGACTTCCCTGCCCCAATTTATATGTTCATATCTTTGGAGTAAAACCTTAAGTAATAAGGTTATCACATACATACTAGTGTCYGCCATGTTATACAGTATCAAGTCACCCTATCTAATCTTCATAAAATACAAAATTAATGTATGTAAAGATTCCTTTATGGTTAATTTAGATAAATACAATCAATACCATGAGGAACCTTTGCTGTTTTTCTGGATTTTTTCTACTTTAGGGAAAAAAAAATATCCTACACCTTAAAAAATTAACATGGGTTATATTCATGTCCGGTTGATTTTGAATCAAACTCGTGTTTGTGGAAATATAGAATGTGAATACTTTTAATAARGCTTCAGTCATAGAATGATAAATTCATTGTGACAAAAGGCACATGCTAGCCTGTGGTGAAAGAGCTAATGTCATTCATTTTATGAATGGATGGTATGAAAGAAATCTAGAGTGCAATTTTTATTTGTTTTAGAAAGTTCTTAAAATGACAGTCAGTATTAAAAATAATAAGCAGTCAACTTCTCTAGGTTTCCTTTGAGTTGTAGAGCAGATATTTAAACAATAGGATCCTAGTTGCAAAGTTACCTTTCCTGAGATAATATCTGAGTGTTCATTTAATGAAAGTGACCCATTCTTGTACCTGAACTTCAGAGTATGCAATACCTAATGCTAGCTYCTAGTTAATTTATTCATTATTTATACACTGCTATTTTAAGATTATGATGGAACAGCCATTTTCATGTATCCTGACTGTCTATCATGTAGACATTTTCATCTTGAAATCAGTCAGACACACAAGCCATTCCACAGGTCTGAGACTRAGGAAGTGCCACTTGAGACTTATCACACTCAGGAAACAGCACATCTGTCTAAATTCCTAGTATCTCCCACACACACTCTCTGGTCTATATTCTCCTTTGTCTTTTGCATACAGACTAGATTGTCCTTATTTTATTGGATGACCTACCCAATCATTTAATGAATTTTTGTGACCTTTTTTCTGGTGGTGTGTGCTTTCACATGGTGTTCCTTGCTTGCKTCTTCCTCCCATTCAGAGAGGAAGACTATGTTCCTATTCCTCTGAAGAGGTGGCTCTAATGTCTTGTCACTTCTGGTGGAAGCCCACAGAAGGGATTATGTGGGAAGGATTATCTTTCAGTTTTTTCACACTCTACATTTAAATCTCTCTGGAGCAAATTTTATGTTACCTCTGGCTCAGTTTTGAGGCACAATGGGAACAGAATCATTGTATCATAGAATGGTTTGAGTTAGAATGGATTTTCAAAGATCATCTAGTCCCAGTCCTCCTGCAATGGGCAGGGACATCTTTTACTAGACCAAGGTGTTCAAAGCCGCTGTCCAACTTTATTTTGAACACTTCCAGGAATGGGGCATCTACAACTTCTCTGGGTACCCTGCTTCAGTGTCTCACCACAGTTTCAGCTGAATCTGGCACTCTTTCACTGAAATTATAAGTGTGTAARAACTGGGATTTTGATTTTAGGCAAGAGCTAAAATCAAAATCTTAATTCCTTTAAAGTGACGGTTAAATGTATCCTTCCTCTTGCCCATGTGTCATCTTGCTTGAGACACCATGTAGTCCTAATGTCAGAGTTGGACCATTAGACGGAGAGGGCTTTTAACAGTTTGCTGTGCCTTCACCACTGAATGTTAGAAGAAAATATCCACAGGTCTGAGGCACAGTGTGAGTCATGAGCCTGAGGGCCAGCTTCTAAGATGAAGTTKCAGAGTACTTATTATCATCCTTATACAGCCCCTGTACTGCATGCAGGTACCATTGGAAAGTGCTCTGGGTCACTGATTTTCAAATGTGCTTGCAGATGGTAGAAGGTCAGTCTCAGGTGGTACCACAGCAATGGTCAGCAATCTACCTGTAAGGCCATGGAAATTAATGGAGCTAGTGTTGTAGAAATAGCCAATTCCCTGTGAGTATTGGGTAGAATACTGGTGTTCTACTTTTTTTTTTTTTTTAACTTTCTAAAAAAAGGAGGTGCTTTTGGTTAATTTGTTAGCTTCTGTGGTTTTAGCTATATTAAAGGTAACTAAGCTTGCTAGCCATGTTCTTTATATTCTTTACTAAGACATTGTTTTAGAAGATCTCTCTCTCTACTAGAAGACTATTTTACAAACTCTTGTAGGGCTAACTTTTAGGCAGCTTAAACTTTGTAGCATAAATCCAATGTTTTATTTCAAAGGATACAGGGTAAGTCTGCAGATTGGCTGAAATACTTTTCTGTTATTGAGAAAGGTTTGCATTGTACTTCTAAACTTGTAAAGCATTCTAAAAAACCAAACATATACAAACAATTTTATTCACTTTTTCTAGCTAATTTGCCTTGAAACAACTGTTTCTATATTAAAAATTTCAGAAAAAAGGAGAAATGAACTAGCAAAAATAAGTATCATTAATATGAAATTGTGAACCACTTTTTCTCAAGATTCATCTGGCTTGAAATATGTTATGAACAGTGCACTTCAGAGGGTGACTGGCCTATTTTATAGCTCAAGAAATACAAAATATATGTAAAGAAAGAATTTTTGGTGCAGTTTAATGCTTTCAGCTAATGGGCTTATTAAATTGAGTTAAATTTAATATTTAGTATTAAATAGTGAGACTCCTATGCTTATTTAAAATCTACTTGAACACGGTTTTTATTCTTGTTACAAATAATGGTACTAAAATTTACATTTTAATAACCTCCATACTTGTCAGAGAATTATTTCCAACTGCTGATAACAAAGACTACATTTCAACTAGTCTTGTTTCCTGTATTTTTCTGTCTGAWTTTGTAAATTTTTTCTACATATCATGCTTGTTCTGGCATAGATTCAATACTATTTTATTGGATAAATGGAATGTCTCATTTGCTTATTTTTTTAATGTGATTCTGAGCGTCGAATTTGAACCACAAAATATGTGGTTAGACTGAATAGAARATCAGAAATCATTATTGGCTTCAGTAATCATTGCAGAATCTGGGCCAGACTAGCAGTTTTGTAAAGTATTTGCAAAGTACTGATTCAGTAAAGTCAAAGTTCTGTTGCCTTCAATAAGATTTGGATCAAGCTTTTAGGAAATGTTTTGTTTGACCTGGTAATAGTGCCATCCACTTCTAGAAGGATTCTGTTAAATGGGTTAATAYAAATAGAAAAGGTTAATTTTATATGTATTTTAGATATTAGCACAATGCTAGATATCAATATTCTCATTCACGTTACATGGTAGCTTACTGCTCGTACAACTCCTCTTACAATCACAGACTAGCATAAATGCACCTGCTTTAGCATCTAAGGTAATTCAAAATTTGACATTCAAGGGAATCTCCCAACAATACACTGGTTGAAATTCTCAATGAAGGACTCATCTGTAACTTATKAGTTAACCTTGCAAACCAAAGAGCTTGTTAGGCTGGGTACCCTTTGAATATCCTGAATATTGCTTAAAGTATCCATAGTCATTTTCTTGAAAAAAAAAAGTCACCCCTATCCCCCAAAACACACACACACACACTCAAAAACACCTAGGAGAAGGAAAAGTAGCAGAACTTCCTACTTTCTGAACAGTATTTTTGTAGTTTTAGCCCTGAAAAAAGTAACTGGTTTGACTTTGCCCTTCAGATAGAAAAGGACTCAGACATTTTGTCTTACATTTCAATCTGCTCTGCACTGCTGTCATTCAGTAGCTTAAATTTTTAAATTGACTGCTGGAAATAGTAGATATGGATTTATTGTCACTCTTCAACCTTCCCTGTTTCAGTAGCGGATAGGTTTGATAATTATTAAATAATGAATAATATATGCTGGTTTTTAGAAGATGTAGAAAKATTTGTAAAGGAATTTGGGAATTTTGAGGGCTGAGTTTTTTGTTTGTTTTTTTTTTCCTCAGTTTCATTTTCCATTTAATTATTCAGTTGTTTTTCAGATCAATCACTTAATTCTCTTCAGTGTTATCAGTTGCAGTGGAATACATTTTTTTATAATCAGCTAAGCTAGTCTTTACAAAATAAGTCTTTACAAAATAATGACCCATATGCTTTAATGTACCATGGTTAAAATTTGTTTGGTCTGACATCCCTACATTTGGGGCAGTGATGTCCAGAGGCAATATAGTTCATGATCATTTCAGAAACAGTGTCAGTGTTAAGAAAAGACCCCATAATAGATGCTCTTTCTGGGTTATCTTTTTTTGTATTTCTGTAGCACAATGATTTCTTTAACCAAGCTGGTTGCATTTTACAACTGAAAGCTTTGCTAAGTATTTTAAGCAGATACTGAACAAGAGTTTTTGTTTCTTTGAAAACCATTCTTATACTTAATCAACTTGCAATCAGTCATTGTTAAAGTGTTTTTAAGCTACATAAAGAAAAAATTCTTAATGTGCTGCATATTACAAAGTTGTTAGAATAACTATTRAAACATTAAGGTAATATCAAAATTTCAGTCTGTATATATATAATGTTTCATATTGTATTGATAGAGTTTTGATTATCAATTTAAATTCAAGGYAGCACAATGTCTTTAATCAAAAGTGATATTTTTCCTGAAGTTTCCTCCTTTTATGCAGCTTCTCTCAAGGCAGATATACATGCAGAACAAATACGCTTTATTTCCAGCTGACATTTAAGACACACTTTTGCCTTTTGTATTTTTCTGCTTGAATAAAACAGTTACCCAATAAAATAACAGAATTTTTTTCAATCTCAGTCTTGCTGTGTATCTTCAGAACTATAACTGAAACTGTCAGAAAAATGAAAGTAAGAAAAATAGCACACTACAGATTGCAGAATAATTGGTGTTGGGAAAAAAAAATAGAGAATGAAATATTTCACAATACCTAGCTTTTAAAAAAAWATATAGCTGAGGTGTTAGCCTGTGTCTTTCTTATAAAAAATGTGATAGAAAAAAAAATCAAAACTACTGAGAACTTTGAGAGTTATACTACAATTCTRTTTTTAAAGACCCAGAGCCTTATCATGCTGTGAATTTAATTGCAAAATCCTTTTGACATTCATGAGAACAGATCTAGTCCTTGCTACACTCTGAATGACATAGTATCCTGAAATCAGCAAACAGTGATTTTGACCATCCCTTTTCTATATTTATCAAGAAGAGAAATTTAATTTTGAGATGTACTCAGGGTAAGCCAAATATTATTTGTCCTTTCCTCTTTAATTTCAATATCTTTCTGAAAGTTCGTGTTCTGATTAGCRATATTTATATCATTATATGAAGTTATTTACATCAACATAAGACATTATCTGCACACACTTAAGTAAATCAAGGCAGAGCTGATCTATCTGTTTTTGCAATGTCATCTCTTTCCTAGAAGACGTTTTTAAAACGTTCAGCCTCTCCTCTCCTCTCCTCTCCTCTCCTCTCCTCTCCTCTCCTCTCCTCTCCTCTCCTCTCCTCTCCTCATTCCTGTTCATAGCTTCTGAAATCTTTCCAATAATACATTAAGTCAAATTACTCCCATCTGTCTGTGCACTTGTCTCTTTCACTCTTCTGTCTTTTTAATGCCTACAGTGTTGTGAAAGTTAACAGATCATATTGCTGATAGGAATGTTTGAGTCTATGGTACTCCCTTCTGTACATACTCTGTTTTTCCACTGCTTCAAATTTAAGCATTTACTATCTGATTTTCATAAACTTTTCTTGTCTTTTGATGTTAAGAAGAAAGCTTAGCTGTCACTCTGGAAAATTTATACTAGCATTTACACATGCCATTTAAATATATCTTAATTCAGTGAAACTGAGCATAATAGCAATGACAGACACACTGCTTATTTTTCACACACCCAGTTACTGTTTACTCCCCAATAATACACAAAATAACAGAAACCAGATAGTACATCCAAGGAGCAGGAAGTTTAAAAGTTTTGTTTTGATTGGTTGTTTTTGTTTATTTTTTTATTTTTTTGAAATATCTAAAATATTATCATGATATTATCAAACCGGAAAATGGTGATGACTTCTTGATTATCTAATTTCCTTTAACAGTATTAAAAAAAAAATTATTTGAGCTAGCCCTCCCAAATAGCCTAATGAAAGAGTTACTTATTGTTTTAGAATGTCTTAATCTGTAAAACAGAAGAAACAACTAACATTTTCAAATAGACAATCTTTTCACCTAAGTTATTCTGATAACTAAACCATCATACAAGAGATAAATATTTCACTTGGTAAGAAAACAGAGAAGGAATAGGGAATATAGTTACTAGCTCTCATCAATGGGAAAAGTAAAAAACCCTTTTCCGTCATAAAGATCAATGTCTAACATAGTTATCTGTAGTCTCCAAAGAGGAAATATAATGAATGTGGAATTTATATATTTAGTTTCTTTAAACCAGGAAAGAGAGAGCAAAAGCATGAGTAGACATACAAACATAAACCAAATGGTAACTTGTTATAAAAGGAATTTCTATGCTGACAGATGCTAAGTAATTTGTGGCAGAAATATCAGGCCAGGATAATATCCAAAAAAGAAAGCATTTACATTGATGTGAAAAAAGAAATTATAGTTTAAAAAGATAAAATATTTGTAACAAACATGTTGRGAATTGGACCACTAGTAATAGGGAATAGGGTATAGTCAAACAATTTAAGCTTTACTACTTATAAGATAGTGTTATGTTGATTCATAAAAACTTCATGTATTTAACTTAGAGGAAGACTATGAAGAGGTAAGGTAATGAAATTACACAACTTTGTTCTACTGCAGAGAGAAAAAAATGTCAAGAGCTCCTATATAGACTTTCCTCTATGAATGAAAAAATCACCTTCAAAGAAATGAGGAAGTGTCAAAGCTAGTGGCAATTATTTTTTTGTAGTTACTGTCTTCCAGAGTGACTGGAGGGCAGCATGAACCATAGAGTTTGTTCAAAGATCAAATTTGATCAATCATGAGATACATAGATTATCTTCAGATACTTTTTTTAATTGAAAAACTTGGAAGTGATCAACAGAAAACAAACCATAACTCTCTCTCATGGTTTAAGACATCTAGTTATTTTCTTTTTCTTTTCAATTTTCCTGAATGTATTAATTGGATTTTTTTCAAATCACAGTGGAAATAAATTGATACCAAACACTTATCTCTTCAGTGTATTATCAGGTGTACAACTAACAAGATCTATTATGGCGTCAACTTATGTCCTTGGAGGTAATTATCTGAAGAAAAGATAAAGCATGCACCATGATTATGAACATTTTTTGTTTCTTATTTCCTTGGCAGAGCAAACTTGCTTGTAATTGAATGGTGTAAATGCTGCTAATCAACAACTGAAAATCTGGTGGGTTTGGTTGTTCGTTGTTTTTGGTGGGATTTCTTTTGTGATCTATCAGATATCACATCTTACTCACCTATTTTCTTTTCAAGAAATGATTGATCCAAAGTTTGATTTCTAAATTCAATACTTAAAAGATACGTATAATCTTTTTAGTGAATATTTAACATCAGTCAGCTGCTATTAATTCTTACCTGGCAAAAAAAAATCTGCAAAATGCACTTTTGTGATTAATCATGTTAATTAATATTGACAATTTAATAGATCTCTTTAAATCTTCTTTAGCACATTTCAGTGTGACAGAAATACTAGCAATAGTACTAAAGGTTAGATATTTTATCAAGCCTGATGTCAATTGTTGGTTTTTGATTTGTGTCTGGTTGCCAATTCCTATTTCATTTTCTAGTAGTGATACATTTCAGTAAATGATAACTTGAATTTTTAACAGAATTTTTTCTGCTACATTTCTTTGTTAAGTAAACTTGTGACACTGTGCTTCTTTGCATTTCTGATGAAACTACAGTTTAATAACAAATGATTTGTTGTTATGGTCTTAATTAGACTTTTCTTAGACTGTTGTACTGGGCTCTGATCCTTAGCTTTTTGTGTACAGTATCAGTTTATTTTACACCTCAATTACTCCCTTAAAATTAGAAATTCACAGAAACAATTTTGAGGTTAGTCCTTGCACATATCACRCATTACAGGAGATCATTTTGTTTTGGTTTAGTCAACTACAAAATTCAGGTATTGTCAAGTAAACTTGACAAGCTACTGCAGCTCTGTGATGAAAATTCAGAATGTGTTTTTGAAATAAAATTCTAAATATTGAATGTGACATCTATCTATTTTAATCAGATCTCTTCCCTCCCTTAATGTGTTTTCCTTCACTTCACTTCATCCTATGCAATGGCAATCTGTTTATGTGTGGAAAGTAAGGACAGCAAAACTGACCAAACAAATTCATATTAATTTACTGGTACATATGATTAAAGAAAGCTTTGTCACAAATGCATTAAAGTGGAACATTAAATAATGTGTAAATCAGAATATTAAAGGACAAGTGATTTMTCAGCTTACATACTTGACAATTTAAAGAATAGCATTAAACACTGTTGGATGTAAAGGATGTTTTTAAAATGGGAAATACACTAGAAGTGAACAAAATATAAAGATTGAAATATGGAATAATATATTGTGACAGTAAGATTTCAGACCTTCAATATGTGTCCATTTTTCAACCAAGCAGTCCAAATGAATTCATTGTTTTTGCTCATGATAGTAAATAATTTCTTCTYTCTGTAAAATTTATATGTTCATATCACATATTGAAATTAGGTAAACAGAAATAACGAGTATTATATAAATCTCTATGCAMTAAATTTTATTTCTGGATTTTACTTTAAACGTGAGTTCTGAGCAAGATATGCTGTATTTTTATTTTGTTGATGATATAAGACTTATAAAGAGTACTGATTAGATATTCTGATGTCAGAAACTCTTGCAGAAATGTTCATTGTGACTACATTTAAACGAAGCTACAGAATACCTGAAAGTTGCTTATTACTGCATAGTTAYGTAGTTCAAGTCTAAATAATCCAAATTATAAAAGGTTTTGAGAAAAACTTTTTTTTTAATGTTACAACTTYTTCCCTTTCAATGAATTTAAATGATGCATGTATTTGTGAATGTCTTAAGAATTTTGTAGGACAGAAGGATTTTTTTTTTTTTTTAAATAACCCTACTTAATACTTAGTTTATAGGGTGAAATTCATCTCACCAAACAGCTCAACGTTTGTCCTCACCTACTAATGGTGAAGGRCCTACTTCCACAATGATTGATCTGACTTAAAAAGTGTTAAGGTAGCTGCCTCTATGAATTATTTCTCYATTGAACAGATGAGCTTAGATGACTACCTTAACCTGCATGAAATATAAAAACAAAACAAAAAAGGAATTACTCTTGTCCTCTACAATAAACAAAAAAATCCCCTTGTTTTCTACTACTAAATTCCTGTCACATTACAAAGCAACTGTATTTTAAGACTGATCAAAAGAATCATTAGTTATTTCAGTTGGTGTTCTGGGGCCAAGATTTATATTTTGCATAGAATTATCAATACACTCTCACTAAGAAGGAAAAAATTGAAACCAGTCTGGCCACACTAATATTTTTGTATTGGAAATATAGCATAAGACTATGAAACCATGAACTATAGAAAGCTAAGAAAATAGCCATCAGCTTTCTGTCCTGAAAGCCTTTTTTGCATTTTTCATGTTAAATTAAATGATAGTTATTCRTACGACTTTCAGTTCTTATAGAGTCTTTAGAATGCTGAGTTTTTCTTTCTCTAGAKTATTTCAGTTTCAGTGAAGATGATCAGAATCTCTCCCAATTCTATATAGTTGTATTCATGACCTTCCACAACCCATATTTGTTCATTCCTAGTTCCAAGAGGGTGAAAAGCATAAATACAATGTGCCTGATTTTGCTGAAAATTCTGAAACTGTTTCCGTACAAAAGGATACATTTATATAAAAAAATCGAAAAGGTCTATGATAAGGGTTTTTTTTAATATAACTAAACATGTGAAGTTATTTTTGGGCAAGACCACAATATTAACAGACRTTGTTTTGCGTGTTTTATGTTATTTAAATATCATGAGTGTCTTTCAAAATTGCTATGACATACGGAATGGTTCATGTGTATGATGATAACATCAGTTTACTTTTTAAAATATTTTATTCAGAGTTTTGCAATAGTTTCCCACTGTTGAAGTTTATGATTTCTCTCTGCCCAGTTCTCCAGCCTGTCAAGATCCAGGTCACATTAAATTATTAGATTGACTGTTGATTACATATATTAATTGCTTTAGTGGTAGACTACTACAATTCAGGATATGAAAGGGTTGTATATGAGCCTAATTTGTACTTTGACCTGTGATCATTGGTAATCATTATCTGTTTGAAAATTAAAAAGTATGCAGAGCACAGAATGGGAAGAAATGCGTGACTGGTCAAGAAAGATGTGTAAGATATACTTGTAATTGATCATACTGTACTTCACTCAGATAGGCTAGCAGTCATAAATTGGGCTATTTTTCTGAAGTTTCTGCCTCCACAAGCCATTTGCTTGACAGCCTTTGAATTTTTTTCTTATTTTCTCTGTATCGATTTTCCAATAGAATTGTCAGTCTAACTGATTAATCTGTGTAGGTATATGGACCACAGATGTTCTCTTTCTTTTTTTTTTTTTTTTTTTTTTTTTTTTTTCCTTTCTTTTTAGGTTAAATCTCATACAGTCTTGCTTCTTGTCAGAAACAATGAATAAGCAAGCTAAAAATTACTTTGAAAGGAAGGCAAAAATTATCAAAGAAAATACGACTAAATAAATGTTTAAGAATAATGAATGTGGAAGGATGCAGGCTAGGAAGTTTCACCTTGCAATATAGACATTTGGGTGTTAAGTTTCACTATCTTCTGTTGTTAACACTGATATAAATTACTGAAATTTTGGGGTTATAAAAATCTATTTGTTCTGAGTTTGTGTGTCTATTTGAAAGTATCATATTTTGATCTGTTATTACTGTTTGTTCTTGTCTCCTAAAGACAATGATGAACTTTATGTCAGTGTCAATTAACTACTAGGAGAATGTATAAAACTGCAGCCAGATCTATCTCATGGAATTTTTTTTCCCCCTGAAGTATATTTTTTTTCTTACAGAATCAGAAAATAATTTGAGTTGGAAACAACCCATAAAGATCACTGAGTCCAGCTCCCTGCTCATTGCAGGACTACCTAAAATTTATTGTGACTTCAGTCTGGGATTGGAAATGAGGTGGAACTGAAAGATTACATTTTTCCTGTTCGAACACTAGTGCTATGTCTGCTTAGCTGCTTTGTTCCATAATGTGCAAAGTGGAGTACACCGACAGGAAAATGATATGTGGGAGATTCTCTGCAATCATAGCTGTAAGATGGGGAAACTGGAGGCTCCAGTTCCACAGCTTAAGGTTTAAGGAYAGACAGAAGACAATTAACGTTTTAATAATCCCCTTAGAATCCTGTTCTTTTATGTTATCCACAAAGAAGTTTTCAAGGTGATTTTTGGTCTACAAAACTGAAAACTTTGGCTGGATCCTCACTTTGTTCACAGATTTACTTTCCTTCCTGGTACTGAATAAAGTGTCACAAGCTTATGAAGTCATGAATTGGACCTCTTTAAAAGTGAGTTATTGCATACTAAACTCTGCACACTTGTTTCAGGACACATATTAATGGAAACAAACATTACTTTATGGTACATGTACTGAGTATCTTTATCTTGGTTTGCCTAGCTTTTGTCTTTAAAAATAACATTTATGCCCAACTTTTACATATTAAAAGACATAAAATGTGTTTTCTCATACACAAAGTCAGATGTATGTTGGGAAATCAGTGTAGACTTACATTTTTGTTAAATCAAATTTTAAAAAAAAATACTTAGGCAGATGGAAAATATATTTACTGTCTCATTCAATACTTCATTTTTTTCATATGTGCTTCATGTAATCCCTTCTAAATCACAAGCCATGTAATATTCCTCTTCAGTTTCTTCTCCAGAAGCCTAGCTTTGAATTTCTACCTTTAATAAGATAGGCTAGACCTGAAACTCAGATATCACTATCAAGATGGAAACTTGGCTGCTCTTTTTCTGCTCAAGTACAAATTTCTTCCAGCTACTTTGCTTGGTTACTTCAGATGGTCAGCAGGAAACATTGCCACTTTTTCTCTCAGTGGGAGGGCACAGTTTCAGAACAAGCCAGAAGAAAACTGTTCTCTGKTTTTTTTTCTCATATATGAAACTAATTACGCTGACATTAACAATAAATGTGCATTACCATTAAACATTAGAAACTTCATGCAAAAATGTGTTCTGCCATGTTGAGACATAATAATATTCCWATAAAAGGCAAAAATAGGATGCCTTTTTTTCACGTTATAGCCTTCTCACATGAGTGATCTAAGTTTTGTTAATAGGACTGCTCAAAACCCCCTGCAATGTGAGTACAGAAAGTCCAATTATGCTCCAAAATCACAAGGGCTAAACAGCAGTRGAAGCAGAAGAGCTGGCTACACATTTAACAGGGAAAGGCAATTTACCAAGCAAGACATTATTGTCAAGAGGCTCTATCTGAGTGTATGAATAAAGCAAGTGAGGCTGCTTTTGATGGCTTCCTCTGTAACAGGCTATTCTCTTGTAGGTGGTTCTGAGTTTTCTCTCAGGCAGCTGCTGCTAAGACATTAGGCTTAACTCAGTGGGAAAACAAACTAATCTGCAATTTCCTGGGTTGGCAAACAGGGAAAAGGGGAAAGGTGGGTGGAGAGGAAAAAATAGAATCCAGACAAGATATTTCTCTGAAAAAAATGCACATGAAGTTTTTTTTAATAAATTAGTWAGCCTGACATTACATATATGACAGTGACATGAAAGGCAGCTAAAAGAGTGATGAGCAAAACTGCTAAAATAAGTGGTAAACTGTCTCATTAAAGAGTAAGTTACCACAGTAAATGATTTGTTTCTCCATGAGTCAGCCCGACAAGGACAGGGGTACCCACAGTCCTGTGTCACCTATGACTCGGGCTGTTTGTCTTTGCAGACTCGGGCTGTGCACTGAAAATTAAGTACTGGATGAGTATGGGGTAAGGGAGCTACTTGTCTCCCTGCTGGTTTATCTGTTTTTCCACTTTATTCATATAATTCTGCAGGTGCTGCCAATTTGAAGCTGTTTTGGGGTGTCAGTTTTGTGGTTTGCTTTTTTTCCCCCAGATTTAAGAATTTTCAAAATATGGTCTTGCTAATATGTTGGAACTGTATGCGAGAAAAGATATCTCTAGTGTTTCAAGGAAGGAGAGGGAAACCAGCCATTCTTCTTCCAATTAAAATTTTCATTGTTACACGCAGAAACAAAGACCATGTTTGTTCGATTAAGTAGCACACTGAATTTTAAATGGTGGTAAAAATTGGTTTTTACCACCAATAATATTGATARTTAAATCAGAAAACTATTACTTACCACTTATTGCAACCATTAGCTTTATTCTTTTTTTTGCCAATATTGCAAATTTTTAAGTACAGAGTATGCTGTAAACACTACTTACTCAAAATTTTAAGATGTTCATCTTACTTAAAAGTAATTTAAAAATGTCAGGTATGTTTTGTTTAAAGTAATAATGTAAAACCCTTTAAAATCCCCACATTTCTCACCTTATGTAGCATGTCATGTTGTGTCACATCAGTCTGATTGCATTCATTTTCAAATACATGATGTGACACACCGTAACATGACTCACATTTCAGAGGATTTAAGGGCCCCTGCTATAATTGTGAAAATCATAAAGCAAGAAAAAAATTGTCCATGGTTTAGAAAGTTAGAAGCATTCATTAATAACACAGTATTTGCATATGCATTTTTGAGGAMAAAGGTACTCTTAGTAAAGAATATGGCTAGTGAAGCACAGACGCCCTTAACTTTATAACTAATGGATTTCCTAGGTCTTTTGGTGGCTATTGATACTCAGTTTTGACACTAAAATAATATGGTAGTTTTGTTTGCCACTTATAAATTCCATCTACTAGTTAGGCTACATGAAGCCAAATTTTGCCATTTATAAAAGTCAATCACTTCAGCAAAATATTGCCTTGTAAGCAATATATAACCTGTTTTCCTTAGATTGGATATCTATCAATACTACATTTCTACAACTTCTAAYGTATTTTCAAGTAGTAAAAGGTGTAAATAACTGTGAAATAAATTTACTGGTTGTGGATGTCTTGGATGCAGTGCATTAATTAAACATAATGTTCCTGGATATATAGTAGTTGCTCATGTTTCAAAAAAATAAAATTGCTGCTCAGTAAGAAGYAATCAGTTGAAGTAATATTAAAATTATTAATAAAAATTATATATGTGCCAGATATTTTGAAGGGAAAACACACATTTTGAAACATGAATCATATGATTCCTCAAACTCTTTCAGGACCTTATTTTCGTGCAACTTGAGGAGCTAACTTTCTCAAACAAATGTTAAACTTTTGAATTTAATCGTTGTACCTACTGTATTTTTTGATCAGATGAAAAGTGCTTTATAATATGTTTCAGCAGAGAAAATGGTATTAATTTTAAAAGCTTTACTCTATCGCTATAAATTAGAGATCTATGCTTACACTAGATTTTTCTTMATGTAACACTGGTTATTTCAATTAAATAGCCAATGGCTCTTTCTTAACTGCATTAGTAAGTATGAAATAAGGATAAAGCACAGAGTAATTTGGGACCCTTTGAGTTGAAATGTGTCATGTGAATGCATTTATATGGATCAYAGTATTTCTTAGCAAAATATTATAAATTGACAAATGCATATAATTTGTCATTTAAAGGGGAAGCTAGCTGGGATGGTGCTAAAAATGTCCTTAGGTTTTATCACAGAGAAAGAATGAAGAAAGTCTTACAATGAGGCATAGAGGAAAAAAAATTATAATAAAAATAATCTTTATCTGCTGTAAAATAATTTCATGGATAGCCAAGGAAGGAAGGCTAAATCCTACTCACCAATTAATTTCAATTGATAAAGTCAATGCARTGATGACATCTCATGCATCAACCCAGTAAAACCATCACATCTAAGATCATATGAGCTATAGGATCTCTTGTTTCAGTTTATCCATCATCACAGAACATCTTAATAAATTCCTATTAGCTACACCTGAGCAAGGCAACGTAAGGGACTGTGACTATCACTAGTATGGCAGTTAGAGGAAGAGAGACTGCAGGATGAGGTGTACCTGAGATCCAATTTGGGAGGGAGGTGAAGTAATTAAAAACAAACAAAACCCAAAACAAAAAACAGAACCAAACCCCAAAACAACAACAACAACAAAAATCGAACAAAAAACCCAAAACAAACAAACAAAAAACCTCAAACAAACAAAGAAGCAAACAAAAAAAAACCCACCCAGCCAACCAACCAGCCAACCAAAAACCAAAAAAATAGTCTAGTTTTAGAGAACTACCAGTTTGATAATAAAAATTTCATTTGTATATCCAGCACAGGAATTTRCCATAGACATGAGAAACATTATAAAATGAAACCTCTTTCTGTACTGTTTTCAGAGGAGCAGTGCATTTTCAAATTATTAAGTCCTGCTATCAATCATCTTAACGCACTGAGTCTTCCTGTAATATACCAGACAAATCCATTAAAACTCTGCCTTCTGGTAGTATTCCTTAGGTTACAAACTGGGGCTCACAAATTCGAGCACCAAATTACACTATTATGTGTAATATTTGAAAACGTATTTCAGGATATGACACACACGGAAGCAAAACACACTTCAAGAATTTGAAGATAGATGACTCTGAACATATCTGAGGCAGAGTGAGCTTACAAAAATATGACAGGTATAGCGTGTTATTATGAAAATTGCAGAAAACCTTGCTTTCTTACTGCTGCCTTTTAGTACATGTTCTTCAGTATAGATGAATAATGAAGACATGTAATTTAAATAAAATTCTGACTCTTTCCAATGTCTGAGTGAAACATGTCTCCTTGTGTTACAATCAATGAGGAAAAGCCATTAGTTCTTTACAGGACAGGTCCTAAAATATCCCTAACATTTCAGCCTGAGTTTTAATATGTCTCTCAGTGTGCGGGTGTGTGTATCGTGAAGAAAGTTTTCTTTTTTTTTCCTTAAAAAACTATCTTTAAAGTTATTGCATGTGTTTATAAATCGTGGCACCAACTTCATACTTGTTTCCTCTAACAACCATAAAAACAACCTTTTGTGCCACGATGTATTTTGAAGGTGTATTTCRGAGAATAATATAATTATTTTATTCTTTAGAAAAAGAGACTTGAAAAATTAACAGAAAGAAAGCATGTGGCTCATCTGCTTATATATTTAACAAATTTTTATAATGTACTACACTGACCATCCTAGGAAAAGAAACCTAAGCTGATTTGCTGCCATTGGTCACTGAATTACAGTGACAGACAGAGAATTACTGCAGCAGACAGAGACTGGACAAATATGGACATTCATTTGCTCACTTTCTCCTACATTGATACTCTTGGGCCCATAAAAATTTTGGCAAACTTATTTTTTTTTCTCTATGCATGCTGTGGTAATCACCTAAAATGTACACCTAAATTTCAGCTTAAATACAGGGCCAAATCAAGACCTGAAACAAAGTCTAGAAACCTTACAGTTCCCAGAAATTATCATACCAGCTGYAGAATTTAGGCTAAGACTAAAGCATATGAATCTTTCTCTAAGTGGATTTCTCTACCCTGATGTCTMCTTGTCATGCACATGATTACTGTACCAGGATGCACCATAAAGGGGCAAGACTTCATTCAAATTCCCAGTCATAGATGTCTAATGACAGTGTATCTGCAGTGACTCAGAACTGCTTATTCAGAAAGAGATGTGTGTCCCTTTTATCCTGTGCCATAACTTCTAGGTGCAGATGGATAGCTTAGAAACCCAATTGCCTTTATAATTAAAGAATTCAGTTTTGATGTTAGGCAGTAAAGAACATAAAAACATTTTCAGCATTTATTTCCACTGCTCTGGACCTTCACTTCCTCTCTCTCATGTGAATATAGGGTTGCCCATAGCCAATACTATTGAATGATTAAATAGCAATCTGAAATATTAAGAAATTGAGTCTATTTGTTACCAGAAAAAGTCCAACTATCAATATCTTCACGCTGGTTTCTGTTCATTATCATTACTGAATCCAGATTATGGTTAGTTTTTACTATATCTAGTTTTTTACAGGTCTAGTTATATTTCGTGGTATATGGCACATTCTTTTTACATGTCTATGAATTGTCTTTCAAAAATTCTGCATTTTTTCTGATATTTTATGTAAGTCTAGCATCTTACCATAAATTGTATGCCACTATATGATTAAAACATGTAAAAGAGTATAATTTTTGGTATCTTTGCTTTTTTTGTAAATTATTATATGCAGTTTTAAGCCTGCAGTTGAGGAAAAAGAGTAAGAAYGCATCACATTTTCTCTTCAGAATTCAAAAGCAAGACATAATTGGATGCTTTGAGAAATAGGCAACAAAGAATTAATATTTTATCTTTTCTGTATTTTAAAATGTATTTCACTTTTTTGAACAGACAATCAAAATGCATTCTGTTTTTGAGCTCTTGCAAAGTATAAAGGCATTATGTCTCTGTTATTTTAAAGATTATCTTTTTTCTTCAAAAAAATCAGGCTACCACTCAGAAATGTGGAGTGTACTCCTTGTATCTCTTTTGATCTTATACTCATGTACAAACCAGATAAAAAAAACTACCCCTGCTTGCAAAATTATTTTAAATTGGATTACATCTCATTTTCCAAAATAYAAGATATATGATATACTCAGGTGTAAGTGCCTATGTACTGGGTCAAGGAATTTACTTATATACAGATTACTTCTGCTTTTTTATGTTGGATCAGAATCTTAATATATTTCCTACTTTAAAAGTGAAATCCCCTTAATTTACTAATTCTGAAGAATTAGACTCTGATTGTTCATTATCATGTTTTTTAATGTCAATAAAGGACCATGGAAATTAAAACTAAATTCTTTAATTAGAAAAATTAAAGAAATTCTAACTAAAACCTTTAATTAGAAAACTGTAATAACACAAGTGTAACTTACTGTTTCATTTAAATTGCAGCCAAGTGATTGTCAATATTTTACACTAGATATTAYCTTTCTGAGGAATGGTCTGAAATAGGGAAAGTAAGGAAAATGGAGGCACAGGGACAGAAACAAAATCAGTGCTTAGTCATTCAGGGACCAGGAGATAAGGCTGTCACCTCAGGTTTGACTGAAGGTGACAGTTTAAAGGCTGGAGCACAGGAGATGTACTCTTATGCCACCAAATGGATATTCTGATTTTAATGGTAATTTGTTTTCAAGAAGTGTTTTTTCAGCCAATGTCAGTGTCTCTTGCCTTAGGTGGATTCATCAGTCCTGCTCCAGACAGTAACATAYATCAGACCCTTGAGTCCACAAACCACTGAAACTTCCATCATTCTTTCTGCTGTTTCAACTAATTTTTTTCATGTGAACTTGTTTCCCCATTTAAATCAAATCTGATWTTCTTTTTCACTGTTGTACTTTTAGCTACAATTGTGTCTTTCAAGTCCAGTCTAGTTTCACTTTGCTTCCCTTATTTCAACACCCACAACCTGGTTTCCTCATGCTGATGAATATCTGGTGCTCATCCAGTCTGATTTAGTTCGCTTTTTTCTCTGCCTTGTGCACTTCAGACAATATTAGTTTACTTTTCCCTTTTTGTTCAATCTCAGTTTATTTGCAAATTAGGGATAGTCAGGAAGTGAGTGTCCTTCCAAAGTAGAGTTGTTTCCTATAATTTCATTAGTCTAACCCCTGATTCTCTTTTGAACAATTCCATTTACCTCTTGCTAAGGAAGTTTCTGGGTATTTTTCTGGTATTTACACCTGAAGCTACTTCCAAATAAAAGTATTRTGGATGAAACAGCACCAGATTCAGTTTCCTCCATTTTATACTGTCTTCCAGAACTATCCCTGAGGAATCCTAACCTTCAAAGAACTACATTTTCTCATACCATGCCCCAGGATATTCAACTCACACCTACAGTTTCATGCAATAAAACCTCCGTCTTGTTCCAAAAATGCTACTAAGACAAAAAAGTTATTAACAAAAGAGTAATAAAACCTCTTAAAGATATCTGGCATAATTCATTTAAGGTGGTTTTTTTTGTTTTGTTTGGTTTGTTTGTTTGTTTGTTTGTTTGGTTTTTTTTGTTAATAGTATACATAAATTGAAAAGGGAAGTTACTAGACCTGCTGTTGGATGGGTCAGAGTATTGCATACCTTTCCATGAACACCTGGCAGCCAGAATCATGATGCATCCCAAATTGAGCAAATCTTAATTGTTTTACTGTGAAGATTGCCATAAATATTTACTGGGAAACATTGTTTTATCTGTGACCGATGTAGATTTGAAAGAGTAATACTGGAGTGCAAGGCTGAGCACAATTCATAATACTACTTCCAAGTTCCCTTTTTTCCCACCTTAATAGTAACCAGTTARGTATAGTTATTAATCTCAAATAATTGAGGTTTTGCTTAAAATCTTGTTTTCTTCTCATCGTGTCCCAGGCCTGCATGTCTTTTCAGATTTCCCTGCACTAACTTGACAATTGTAAATATAAAAGTAGGTACTGGTTAAGAATCTACTTATTATATTTCACCTTTGTTGATCTAGCTGTCAAATTTTATAAAGGTATTTTAGAATATTTCAGTATTTTAAAAATGTTGATGAAGTCCCATGTCTCACATTGAAGTTCAGAACTTCAAAATGTTGAGAAGTTTTACAGCAAATTTTGAATACAAAATGTCTTCTAGATGTATGATATTTAGATTTTGGATGTATTCAGCACATGTACCTAGTATATCAGAGATACTTTTTTGTACTCCTGTGGGCTAAAATTATTAAAAAAAAATCATGTCTTCAAGGTAGGAGGGTTGGCTGCAGTCATACTTATAATTACATTGTGTGCAAAAACAAGTAGAAAAAGGCATAGATGAAGTGTATTATACTTTAGGTAATCCTATCTGGTGTCCCACCCTTTAGAAATTATAGGCATTCACGTGAGATAAGAGAGTCTCTAGTCTTTAACCTTCACTGGGGTCACTGCCCTAAGAAATCAGGGACCCACAACTGATTTCATGACAGCACCTCCCACTCCTTTATTAAAGGGAAACTTGGGATAATGGGAGAGAGGGTTTTTTTGCTATAACTCAGTCCATGGCAGTTTAACCTCCACCTCTTTCTTACAAACTGATTTTTTTTTTTTTTTTTTTTTTTTTTTTTTTTTAGTCTTGGTATATATATAATTATTGTATATGTATTTATATTTGTTCATCTTTATATAGGGCCTTAACTAAGCACCCTGACTACAGAGATGGCAGAGGAAAATATATTTCTGATCTGTCCTCTCCCTGCACTATCTCCTAAGTGCTGAAATAATGGCTACTCTGGCTTCTATTATTAAATTCTAGTGATTGCTTCTCTACTTTCCATATGTGTTCCAGCATGATAAATAAAAGGTGGAAACTAGCTGTTTCCTGACCTCTAATGTGCTCTACATGGTTTATTTGCATTTGTAGACATGGCTTACAAAGGTGGTTAGTGTTGCAGACGTAACCGGCTTAGGATCTGAGCAGCAGAGCAAAACAAATTTTATATTATTCAACCAGCAGTACCTCGTACTGATCAAAGAGTAGCTTTAGTAGGCTCTGAAGGGGTTCATCCTTTAATTCTTGCCCACCAGAGGCTCTATGGCTGTGTCCCAGGTTTAAGGAGCTTCATAGTGCAGTGTAGCAGATCTGAATGRTGGTCCATTATAACTAGTATGTTGTCCCTGTGGGAAGCTTCAAAAATAAATGGCAGTCCAGTTTAGCAACTGAGAAACTTACCAAAAGAACAAAAAATCTTCCATAATCTCAGTGGCAATACTCCTATATTCTGTAGAGTATTATGACTCTTTTAGTGATGTCATTAGACTGGAGAAACAAGAAGATTTAAGTTATAGGTCTAAATTGCAGGTAACRATCCCAAAGAGCTACAGGACATCCCTTACTCCAGAGACTTATACATATGATAGACTAGGGAGAGAAAAACCCTTATCCTCCAAAATTCAAGCAACATTTTTCTTTGATAACTAGACTGTTAATCAGTTATTATTTGTCATAGTCACCGTCCTTTTATGAATCCAAGAAATTACAATAGAGGACTTCAAGCAGGAGATCATACTGTTGACAATGTATCTTTTACCCAGCATATTAGCAATTTTTAAAAGACTGTCAAATAGTTTATTCCAAAGCCAATTGTACTTAGCAGYTTAAAAAACCACCTGTTTATCTGTGGGATTTGTGTTTGTTTGGGTTTTTTTTATGTCAATATATTCCTCTGTTTGCCTTCTCATTTCATGTATTTCAGGTGAAATTGGCATCTGGCATTGTCACATTTTCTTTTTCTATTMCAAATTATTTTCTGCCAAACACCAAAATTTCAACCTGCCTACAAGAAATCATAAATAACAAACATAAATTTAAATTTACGTCGACTTACAGGTAACTTTCTTTTTCAAAAAGAATTTGAGCTATGCTGGATACCGTAAACATTGACACTGTGTTTTRTTTACTCCTTATCTGACATAAACATCTTTAGCTCAGTGACTAATTCTMTGTCTCATATTTGAATGCTTCTTAATACCAGATTGAAGTGTAATTTTGTCTTGACACACCTGTTTTACAAAAATGCAATAAATTTGATAGAAAATATACTTTTAACTTGTGTCAAATATGTTTTCTAGACACACTGGTCATCAAAACAGAAATGCTGTTAAGAATGCATATTTTCTTACTGATCCAGCTGATTTAATGAAAACACAATTAGAATCCAGTTGGGATAGAGCATTTATTGTCATTATATGCATGGTCAATAAAGCAACATGAGATACTGAAGACTTTCCAGGGAATAGCATAAATACTAAAAAAGGTAACTGGATATTGTGAAAAATATTATTGATGTCAAGAACATATGTTCTTGTGCAAAAGAAAATCAGTAAAGCTAAAAAGACAGAGAAATATTTCTTTATGACAATCAAAGTACAAAGATATGAACAATATGTTCTACAAATTTTAATGCTAACTCTTATATATTACTCTCAAAATTATAAATCTATGTCAGTATTTAACTGATACCTCAGTTATAAAATTGACACTTGACTATTTTGTCCATGCTGGAAAAAGTTGTTCCTAAATAAGTCTGCCAGTATATAACCAACACTAAATTCTGCTTTTCTTCTATTGTCTAGGAAAGACAATTTTTTTGTCTAGGAAATTTTTTGGCAGCATTACAGTTTCATTCACACAGAATCCTTTCAAAATTAACCATGTATAAAAATGGTTTTATTTTAATTGACATATTTTATGTGTCTTAACTTACATTTGAATCTCATCTCTGTATTAGATATTACTATCCTTTCCGAGGATATTAAGTATAATTCAATCTCCTTTCCTGGCAATTAAAACAAAGTGGTCCAGCATTTCTTACTATCTATATTATCTCTTTGCATAAGCCATGGTTTACACATATCCATGGTATGGTTTCTATGAGACTCTCAGGAAGGGAAGTGTTAATGGAGTCATTCAATTAAATATTTTTCTTTTTTGCTGTCTGATAGCTAATTATGCTTTATACTTTCTTATGCAGGTGCTTTGGGGCAACTGTATTTATTACTGAAATAAAACAATCTTATTACAAAAAGATGATTTTTCTATCTTAGACAAAACAAAATTATGGAAAGCCTGAGAAAATACAAATCAATCTAAACTGAATAGACATGATAGAGAAGAGCAAGGATTGTTTTTTTATCATTCTCTACAGACATTCACATGAAATCAACTTCCAGCTGGTTAAGAGCCCATAACTAACTGTCCCTCTGCTCATTTGACAGGCATTTCACTCAGAGAGAGCAGTGGCAGAATATTAATATATTCAGGTACCTGACCATAGACAATGATGTTTGCATGGGGGAGCAGAAAGCACTGTTTACTGGGGGTTTTTGTGGTGGTGATGGTGCTTTTTATKTTTTTTTTTTCTGTTTATGGACAAAACTTATGGATGGCATTGTAGGTGATTTATTGTTTTGTCATCTGTGTGGTGGCAAAATTAGAAAGGTAATAATGAATAAGCTCMTAACCATCTGTAACATCAGGATCAGCCTAGAAATAGGTATTTATTGCTCTAAACTTCCATCATGTTTATTCATAAAGAAATTTCTTTAAAAATATCATTCCAGTCTAAATGCACACAAATTATTATTCTAGAGACAGCAAAAATAATTGCCAACCTATTTGAAGGCTARTAGTGCCAAAGATGAGTGTGAACAGTCAAAATTATTTGGGAATAAATATGAAGTAATGTTTTTCAATTAAATCTATAATAAAAAAACCTTGAGGGCAACCACTACAAAAAAAAAAAAATAAAAATTCTTGTTTTGCTTTTTTTTCATAAGCAAACAACAGTGCATTCTCTAGAGATTCACAGTATTATTCAGGGTAGGTAACTGAAATCAGCTGATTTCARCTATGCCCAGATGACCAAACTGCACTAGGTCTGTCATGGGACTGTACTTCAAAATGCAAACCAAAAATATTCTGCCATGGCCATATTAA
>QVAJ01000040.1:2653757-2694147 GCA_003546035.1 Mixornis gularis | reverse complement strand
AAGAGAATCTTGCTACAATTGTAAATGGAGAATGCAGTAATCAGCATACAATATTGCAAATTGAACCCAAAGGCTGAAATAGTGTAACTTGCAATAGTATAGAAATATTTTGCAACACTGTGATGGCATAATCAGACAGAAAGGTTTTTAAATAAACATTTGAGCTATGTGACAGTTCAAAGGGCAAAGAAAGACTGGGTTTGCTGCACCATGAGGCATCCAAGTGATAGAAGAAAAAATGACAAGGGAAGTAGAGCATCAAACAGGCAGTGCATCCCTCTGCATATACAAGAGATATAACTGGAAACAACAAAAATAAACTGGATTATTAGCAGACGAGGCACCTCACTTGTTAGATGGGGACATGGACAACCTGTTAGGCATAAGGGAAGCAAATCGTCAAAGAAAGAAGTCAAACTCATTTCAGTGCAGTTTTTTTATTTTGCCCAGAGTTCTTGCATCAGCCACGCTGATATTGGTTACATAGAACCACCAAGGACCACAACCATCAGTAGTAACTGTATGATTTGAGCTCCCTAGCACTGTAAATTCACAACCGTTGTAAGCCTGAGGTAATAAGGGTGAACAACCTTAAATATGTGGTGATAAGGACTAACAATGTGCAAAAATGAACAATTAAAAACAAAACTTCTGTTAATAACTGAATTTAATAACGTGTTTATTGAATTAGTTTAGGGTTTCGTTTAAAACTGCCTTAAATTGTCACTCTTCTAAATACTCCCAMCACAAAACAAAAACAAAACAAAAACAAAACCAAAAACAAAACAGAAGCAAAAACAAAAACCTATCTAACTAATAAACATCAGCAGATCAGTAGGTTTGTCTGAAACACTGCTAGAGTCAGCATTACAGAAGCTATGGCAAAGCCGATGCATGGTCAAAAGGATGAGGTAGAGTGTGCTGAGACATTCTCTTTCAACAGAAGTGCACAGATTAGTTTAAGACAGCTGTGAAATCATACAGTTTTTGTTCCCTCAATGTATCTATTTTTTTAAAGACAACATTTTTATATTTCTCATAACTTAGTTCCTTTTTAGTTTAGAAAATATGTTCACTTCTTGGGTAAATCTCCACATCAGGCAGAGGAATTCATTAGTTCCTGGGTTTTTTTAATTTTCAGTATTATCTGATAGCAGGATATTTCAGATAGGGAAAGTCTGAATAGAGTATATAGAGAGGATTTACTCAGGATTTACTATATATATATAAATTATTAATGTACAACAATACTGTTATATATGTGCTGAGAGTGACTAATTGCTTACAAAAAGTTGGCACAATATTGACTCTTGCACTATTCAATTCCTTAAATACTTAACTGTCTTCTTTTCCATGTAGGAATTAAAAGATTCTTTTCAAGAATTCCCAAGAGCTTGCCTTATTCTCTTCTGTATTGTAAAACCAGAAGTACAACTAAATGGTTTGGATTTTTTTGTGTGCAATTTCTTTCAAACATATTTATTTAAAGAATATTTGATTTCTTCTRAGTAGCTATATGTAAAAAGCAAAAGACAGAATGTAATCCTTTGCTTACCCTTTTTTTTCTTTATACAAATACAAAGACAGCATAAATGGAGTATTAATTATCAACATTACTGTTTAAGGTTTGCTTTGACTTATAAGAAAGCTGACTTCATCTTTGAAGACAGAAAGATAAAAAAGAACCATTTTCCTTTCTTTCTCTTCTTATTTCTTCTGAAATACTTATTTAAGAAAGTGATATTAAACAYGAATAAGAACATTAATAGGCTTTTATGAAACCAGATTCTAGGAGAAAAACAAATAAAGGAACAATTCTGTGTCAAAATCTAGATAAGTTCTGTCTTTCAGAATTTCCTTAGTAARTACTAACATTGGATTTGTTCTTTAAAATCTGTGCTTATGTTAGTAACACAAGAATGAGAGCATTCAAAGACAACTGGAGAACTGGCTGATAATGATGCAAACCCATCAAAACCATCCATCTTTCATCCTCTTTGAAAGATTGAGACAGTCAGACAAGGTCTCAGGTGACAAAAAAACCCCAAACAAACAAACCAACCAACCAACAAACAAACAAACAGACAAAACAAACAAAAAACCCAACAAAGGTCACGCTCACCTTCGAGATGGGCAAAAAAGAGAGATTCAGGGAGGTGCAGACCAGACCTTACTCAGCTGAAGACTGGAAACCATATCAAGGCACATATAGGACCAGAGGATAACTGTGAACAGCCATTTACTGAGGGTGGACTGATGCCTCACCAAAATGATTTCCTTCTCTAACAGGAAGATCAGCTTGGTGGGCAAGGGAAGAGAAGTGACTGAACTAATGCTGCCAAGATTTACATGGTGTCCCATAGCACAACTTTGTGTAGCTGTACTGGAAAAAAAATGGTCTGGATACATAGAATGACAAGCTGGGTGAAAAATTGACTAAATTGCCCTGCTGAAAGAACAATTGTCAGCAGTTCAAAACCCAGCTTTAGCCAGATATTATACGTCAGCCTGAGTTACTCCTCCGAGTTGATACTAAGGTCTATATTGTTCAACATCCTCATTAGTGGCCTGCATGATGAGGGAAACTACACTTTCAGCATGTCCCTGGATGGAAGGCAGCTTTTACATTTAGGGACTGTCTGCCATTGAAAAGGTTTTCAACTGACTAGAGAAATGGGTAGACAAAAATAACTTCGATTTCAATAGCCCTGTACATTGGACAAAATAGCACCATTTAACAGTACAGGCTGGAAGCTGATTGCCAAGACAGAAAAGAGACAAATCATYTTTTTGAGACAACAAGTTAAACAGAAGTCAGCAGTGTGCTTCTGCAACAATGAAAGCTAAGTGCCTGCTGGGCTGCATTACGAAGACACTGGGAAAGTGTTAGGAAGAAATATCATATGTTTTCCATGTTTTGACCATTTCTTAGGTATCTGTTTATGGCCATTTTAGGAGAAAAAAGTCTGATCTGATGTAGGGTGGTCACCCTCATGTTCTAAAAATTATAAATGAGTAAATGCCCTACGTGAATTAGAGAAAATGCTGTTACCTGTATAATAGTCTTTCAACAGCTAATTTCAAGGAATGCAGTGTAAGGAATGGTAGGGACAGTCTTTGAATGTATCTAATACCAAGGGAAGAATCGTGGAATTTCCTGAGGTGGAAGGGGTCACTGAGGCAACTCCTGGCACTGTACAGGACCACACCCAAAATCACACCATCTGTCTGAGCACATTCTTTAACATCTTCTTGAATTCTGCCAGGCTTGGTGCTGTGACCACTTCCCTGAGGAGCCTGTTCCAGTGCCCAACCACACTCTGGTTGAAGAACATTTTCCTAATAWCCAGGCTAAACCTTCCCTGGCACAACTTCAGACCATTCCCTCAGGTCCTATCACTGGTAACCAGAGAGAARAGATCAGTGTCTGCCCCTCTSTTTCACCTTGTGAGGAAGCTGTCGATGAGGCCTCCTCTTGATCTCTCATTTTGTCTAGGCTGTACAATCCAAGTGACTTCATGTATGGCTTTCCCTCTAGGTCCTTCACCRTCTTTGTCTCCTTTGGACGCACTCTAACAGCTTTATATTGTTCTAATAATTTGATGCCCAAAACTGTACAGGATTCAAGGTGAGGCTGCACCAGTGCAAAGCAGAGCARAGAAGAGCAGAGCAGGACAATCACCTCCATCTATGGCTGCAAACRTTGTCCCYGACRTCCTTCAGRRCACRGTTGGCCCTTTTGGCTTCCAGAGCACTGCTGAATCAYACTGAACKTGYCACTGACCRTGACCCCCAGGTCCMTTTCTGTGGTACTGCTCTTCAKTYTCTCCTTCCCCAGTCTGTACATATRTCCAGGATTGCCCCATCCCAGATGCAGAATCCAGTACTTGCCCTTGTTAAACTTTACATGGTTAGTGATTTTCCAGACCTCTAATCATAAAAAAYAAACCACTAAGTTGTTTTCCTCTTAGGGAGGCAAGAGCTACTCATTTCATTAGGCAGAAGTGTCTCTTGGTAGATAAACTGAAGTAACTTGTTTTTCAAACAGGAGTAAGGTTAAATYTTTAAGAGAACCACTTGCAAAAAGAATCACATTAGCAGATGGGAATTTCAGTGCTCCTTGGACTTACCATTTAAAAGAAGTTCGTGTCTTGGAGCAGAAGGAATTCAGGAGGCAATCCCTGGGCTGTCAAGGTCAGGACACAGCAGACCTGAAGCCAGCAACACAAGGGAGTGCAATACTATTGTCGTTATAATTACATTTGGAGGATTTTTTTCAGTCTTTTTTCACCTATAGATGGATATAGTAGTTTTGGCCCAAATCTAGAAGATTAAACTCACAAATGTAGATATGTAGCAAGATGCCACAAGTACTATACATCTGCAATCCTTCCAAGTTCTTTTTTTATGCTTTAATTTTTTTTTCAGACTAGACATTTAATAGATATTAAATTTGCCACYGAGATATTACAGAGCAAATATATGACATCAATCACTCAGAAATTAACTGATTGCATTTAATTATACTTTGATAAGTGCCACTGCTTCAAGTGTTTAATCCAGGGGTGGATTTTTATTACAAAATTCTGTAAAAATAAATCAATGGAACAGCAAAAAACCTTAGCTGAYGTCTCAACTACAGTGCATCATCTTCTTTTTATGACTGTGCATTTATGGTTCTATTGTAAARAAAAAAAAAAAAATTGCTCATGCTTGATGAATTTCTCAGTGACAAAAAGTAAGTTGCCCTAAGTCTTGATCAAGCATACCCATCTGCCCAATAATGCCCTTTGACTAGCTTTATGTTTGATTGTTTACATTCCACAAAGCCTTCTCTCAATTACCAGTTTAGCAGCTCAGATGCAGTCCTTCTCACTGAACAGAAACCCTGGATATAACAGTGTTTTATGGCCTCAGGTGTTCTTGTCATGCCACGCTTCCTGCACATTCTATAGTACAATTGCAGCAAAGAGAATGGGAGACACTAATGGCTTTATGAGTGCAGAAATATACATATGCTTGCAAAGTCTTCCCTCCCTGCCCATCCACTTGAAACAGAGTGCAATTTGCCTGAAAATTGTCTGTTTTACTTCCACATGATATTTCAATATCTGAAAATATTTTAGTCTYAGAAGTTTTATATTTAAACAAACTAACTACTGTCAAGGAAATCTATTTTAAAAACCCCACAAAACAGAAGAAAACCCCTGATAGTCTATACAGTTTTTATACCTGAGAMAAGTACATTTTTCTCCTTTGGACTAAAATTTTTGAACACTGGGGACACCATAGTTTTCATCTCTTTAAAGAGGAAATAATGTTTGTCAACAACAACAAATACTCTTTCTAATTTGGGACTCCATCACATCTTTTATGCATATAAATGTAGCTGTGAATGGGATTCAATTATTTTGATTTTTAAAACTTTTTTAAATTGTTTTTTGCACCAAACTTGACTTATATATARAGATCCTGAGTTTACATAAGCCTTTATGCTTTTGGAATGAGATGTAGTACTTCCATTGTGTGYTTAATGTCATTATATAAGCAGATGATGTGACTGTCCCTTTAAACCTTGAAGGCTGAAACCACGCAGCTCAAATCAAGCCACAAATGCATTCAGTGCTTATTACACAGCCAGGGTAAGTTAGCAGCTGCAATGGCTTTGGGAGGAAAAACCTAAAACACTAAGTGTTAATAGCTTAAAGAAAGGGAAATAAAATCTTAAAGAAGGAAAAAAAAAAAAAGTAGAAATTTAGCATATAAAAGTGGATCACTAAGCTAGCTGCCTGGGCTTTGCTTGCAAAATTAAACCTTCTTTCTGCTGCTGGAAGTTATCAATATTTAACTGTCCCTGACAAGACAAAGGCACATAGTATGAACCAAGAACTATTACTGTGAATACATAAGTCTTCACTTGAAGTGTTTTTATATCAATAATTGATTTTCAGTATGCAATGATACAGAGTTTGGATCTCATTAACAAATTGGGACAATAATTATCAAATATTCTGTGATAGAATAACTAGCCTAGCAGATAACATTGAAGTAGGGAAATAATTATGTATTTATTTTAAAAAGTTTTATAAGTGTCTAAGACAACATTCTTAAAATTAAAGCAGAGAATTATAATGAGATTAAATTTTCAGGGACAGATACAAAACTGATTGAAAGTATCACTGAATGAATAGATGCCAAATTTTGATTGGTTAATATATGAGGTTTCTGGTCTGGTCAGAGTTTTGTTCAATACTTTTATTGAGCTAACCAGTAGAATACAAAGCATATTCTAAAATTTTTTGATGACATCAACAAGTCTGAGTAAATCAAATTAGAGGGGTTACAAACAGATTAGATGATTGGATTTTAAAGTCTGCAAAAATCAGCAAGAATAACAGTGCATATCAGTAATACAGTGTTACAGTCCAGTTTTGTAAAATTCAATTAAAAAGATACAGAAAACAGTCAAGACACATTACTGCTTAAAAGATGGAGGTTCACAGGCGTCCATAAATTAACCATTGGTGATGGGGAAAATTTTTTTTCTCTGTATGAGAAAAGAAAATATCTTCTAGGAAGCAATATGATTTTTCTGTCCAAAGTTTCAGTCTTATCTTGACCCACTTAGAAAGAAATATATAGTCAAAGTAGAAGACAGCAAGCAAGAATAGCATGAAAAGTTGAAAACATAGCTAAGGAGGAAAGGTCAAAGACAATGGTTTTGTTTTATTTAACAGACAAAAAAGATTGCCATGAAAAGGATAAAAACCAGATGTCCTCATTCTGTTGGCAAAAGAAGAGGTTTATGTTAAATATAAAGAGAATTTTTCYTTATAATAAAAGCAGTGAAGTGTGATTATTGAATACACTTTTGAAGAGCTGAATAGATATTTATCTGTGACTATATTTATAGTCAAGTAATGTTTCATCCTTCTTCAGTAAAGGAGAACTGAGTGACCTTTTATAATAACAACCAGYCTACAACCTACATGACTTTTTATTGTACATTAATAAAGAATTGGAAAAATGTTTAAAATGTCTTGAGCTATGAGATATGCCAAATTTATTAAGAAATTCACCTTAATTACATTATAAGATATAAATACATAAATAGTGCACGAACGCTGCTTTCATAATTTACCTAGATATCAAGAAGAAAAGGAAAGCAAATTTTCACTCCTTTTCTTCTGCTGATAATCTTCATGAATCAATATTTCAATATCATTGGTGAGATATGGACATCAAATTATATCACTCACCAAATACTGTCATGGGCAATACAGATTTGAATTAGAGCTATTAATTAAATATAATGCTAAAAAAATCACATCAGGATAATGAGAAGTAAAATAAGGCCTTAAAAATACCTGCCCCCTATCCCTCCCTCCTTCCCAGGCTTGCATCCTCCCTGCAGTGCTGGGGGGAGACAGGGAATGGTGTGAATTCATGGTGTGAATGGTGTGAATTGTGAATTCATCACAAGTTGTTTCTGCTGCTACTTGGGGGAGAAAAGTCTTTCCCCTGCACCAGTGTGGGAACCCACCCATGCAAGACAGTTTTCCATTAACTTCTCCAATCTGAGTCCATTCTCACAATGCTGCAATGTGGGTCACCCTTCCACAGGGTGCAGTCCCTCAAGGACAGGCTGCTCCAGTGTGGGTTCCCCCACAGGATCACAGGTCCTGGCAGAAAACCTCTTCCAGCATGGGCTCTTCTCTCCACAGGTCTGCAGGTCCCCACCAGGAGTCTCCTCCAGTGTGGGCCTCCCATGGGTTCACAGCCTCCTCTCAGGCACCCACCTGCTCCAGTGTGGATCTTCTCCAGGCTGCAGGTGGGTGTCTGCATCCCCCATGGATCCCCATGTGCTGCAGGGCCACAGCTGCTTCACCATGATCTGCACCACGGGCTGCAGGAGAATCTCAGCTTCAGTGCCTGGAGCACCTCCTGCCCCTCCTTTTCCACTGACCTTGGTGCCTGCAAAATTGCTCTTCTCATGTTGTCCCCCTGTTCTTCTTTGGCTGTAATAACAATTACACAATGACCTTTTCTTCTTCTTCTTCAATATATTATCACAGAGGCATTGCCATAATTCCTGATAATATAATAATATAATATTATAATGATAACATATATATGATAATATATATGATAATATAATATTATAATTCCTGATAATTCCATAATTCCTGATAGACTAGCAGCACATCCATCTTGGAGCTGGCTGGCATTGCCTATGATGGACGTGGTGGGAGCTTCTACTAGCCTCTCACCAAAGCCTCCCTTGTAGCTCCCTGATACCAAAACCTCCCATAAAACCCAATACAACCTTTGGGAAAATAATAATAATAATAATAATAATAATAATAATAATAATAATAATAGTAGTAGTAGTAGTAGTAGTAGTAGTAGTAGTAGTAGTAGTAGTAGTAGTAATAAATATATATATAATTAATGGAGATAGAACAGGGAAATCATAGCTGATGTTGATTTATAAAAAAATTCTGATGAGTGAGAAAAGAGTTTGAGTGCTGACACAAAGAGCTACACTGAGCATAATGCAGTTTCTGGTATTCAGCAAAAAGTAAAATTGTGCTTGTTTTAAAAGCAAACTTAAAAGTATATATAAACCCGTAGCTATTCTATAACTACAGATGACACCTTTTCCTCTTAAATATTTTCTATATGATACTGCTGACATGAAAATATATTTTTCTGAATATTTATATACCAAAAACACACAATAGCAGAGATAACTGAATCCTTTAAAGTTAAAAGCTAGTTTTTAAATCTATGTAGCCAGTTCAATACATAACTTGTTTTGGTTTTTTATGCATTTTTTATTGATCACAGTGTTTAAAAATTTATAGTTTGCTTGCAACAATCATGARAGATTAGGGAATAAAGAAGTGGGAAATATATTACAGAAATGAGGAAAATTTGGATTGGCATTTAGCTGGCTTCCATGGATTGTCTATATTCTCTGAATGTTTGCAAAAACATACAGGTTCATTCCTGGCCTAGATAGAAAATCCATCTTGTTTTGTTTCAAACATGTTAAATACATCTCAGTAAACAAGCAGTGTAAAAGCATATAGCTTCACAGAGAACAATAGTATTTTGGATCTGCAAACAACTTTTCCCCTGTCTAATGTCACTACTATTTAGCCATCTGAGGTTAGTATTTATTGATTCTGCTTTTACTTTGATTGGATCTTACCTACTTCAGTGCTTCAGTAAATTGAAACCTTCTCTAGTTCATGGAAGAAATCTGAGAGCAAGACAGTGAGAAAATGTACACTGACCTCAATTCGTTTCAGATGGTATTGGTAAAAACATTGTCATCAGGTTGCAGAAGTGACCTCAGCTAGCAAGAGATAAAAATAGAACCTCATATTCTCGACAAACCTTTAACAGAAAGAGATTTAATTATTCCCAAAGTAAAAATCACAGCACTATTTTTCTATATTCTGTAAATRTGAGAATCTCTATTATATTAATGAATTTAAAGGTCAGCATCCGAATGCATTCCCTGCTGAATAAACCAGCTTTATATGATGTAAGATTTGTTTCATATCTACAGTGTTATTTTCCTTATTATATGTTTTACTGTTTATATGTATTTTTCCAAGTACTACATAGATATTATAATACGATAACTATAATACAATTAATATAATATAATATAATATAATATAATATAATATAATATAATATACATGGTAATATTTATAATATAAGAACCAAATCCTCATGCCATGAAGCATGGGCCTATGAATAGAAGCATGGACAAAGAGAAAGTTGTGAAACTAATCTGCYCAATTCAAAAGTTACAGGGTGCCTYTCTTCAGTGATATTTTTTCACTTTTTCCAGAAGTAAATCTCCATTACACTTAATATGGTTTTATACAAGTATTTAAATTTAATCACTTTTTTCCTTGGATTAATGCTTATCCTTGCAAGTGTGCAACTATCACAACATTATCCTCTTGCCCCCTTTCTTTTTAATTTCTCATCCACAAAACCTCTGCCACTGAAAAAGWGTTACCATTTACCCATAGTTCTTCMTGTGTAACATATAAACAAAAAAAAGGTTGTGTATCTGTGTTGAGTTAGCCTTGGCAAACAGCCAAACACACACCTAACTGCTCACTCACTTTCCCTCCCCAATGGTATGGGGAAGAAAATGGGATGAAAAAGCTCATGGTTCAAGATAAAAAAAAGGGAGATCACTTCCCTGTTACCATCACAGGCAACAGAGACTGAGCTTGTAAAAAAAGTCATTTATTTGCAATAAGAATAAAATTTAATTACTGATTTGGGTAGTAAAGAAAAAAACACAGACAAACTTTACCACCGCTTTCCTTCCCCCATTCTCCTGAATCAGATTCACTCTGTGTAAACAGCACAGGTTGAGGATGTGGGATTATGTTCAGTAATTATGGGGGGTTCTTTGCTGATGCTTCCTTCTCACACTTCCCCTGTGCTCCGGCATGGAGTTCCCAAAGAGTGCAATTCTCTAAGAATATCCATCTGTTCTGATGGGGATCCTTCACAGGCTGCAGTTATTCCTTGCACCAGCATCATAGAGCACCAGACAATTATTTTARGCCTGGACTAATTTCTGATTTCTTAATTTCTATACTTCTATTGCAAGTAAACATAGAAAAGGTAGCTCAGTGAGGTATAGTTTAAGGAAACTGGTTTTCAGGTTTCTTAGAAGTGCATTGTAACAATCCAGCAGCAATTATGGAATCTTCTGATAAAGAACTTCTTGAAATTATATCAGTAAACTTTATTCAACACAAATTTGAAACACTGAGTATTCCAGAAACTTTTTATGATAAAAATTTTAGCTCAGCACATGTCACACTTGGAAGGAAAGTTGTAAATTTTGCTACAGATGGAGGATAGTGAATGTAGATTCATTCACAGGAAATCATTTACATGAATTCAAGTGAATTCATAYACATTTGAAGCAAAATCTGCTATAACAGTTTGCTTGTTTGCTTGCTTGTTTTTCTAGAAATCAGATATCAACTGGGTAAATTAATAAATAAATACCCACCCTTAACAGTGCTCCATAGGAAGCTGGAGCTTTTTTTGTTTGACTAGGGTTATTTGTAGAAATCACAATAAATTGACCTTTTGTCTTTTAGTCCATATTTTTCATAAAAAGCATATATGTAATGGCAGAGAATACCTTTGTATTTGTAAGTACTATACACTTCAGTACTCTGTCTACACAGCTTTCACAAACAAAAGGGCAAACACCTCCTCATTCTCCATTTCAGATTGTTCTATCTGCCTTTACAAGCGAGTTATCAACCCAAAGAGTCTTAAGGTTCCATCTCCGTGCTGAGTTACACTACTGGCTGAATTAATAATACCAGAAAATCCGATTTGGCCACCAAAATGCTACAAACAGTTAAAATGTGTTTCAAATCTATAAACTTTATATGTCTTTAAAAATGTACTTCTATTATTCTAAAATATTTTAATGCAATATAATTTTTTTTTGTTTGTTATTGTTTGTAATTTGACCTTCAATGTCACATGGTGGTACATCAAATGAAGCAATTCTGATCATGTGAAATTGGATCATGTCTCACATACATCAACAGGATTGATTAGACCTGACAAGATATATCAAAATGTGACACATATGTCTCAAAAACAGACATAATTTTGTCTTCTGAGAACAATAGTGTTTCTCAATAATTTCTGGAAGATGTATTTTCTTTTGAGGATTAAAAAACCCACATATAAACAAGGCAAATGGCTTCACTGGAACTTAAACATCATAATTAAAGAGGCCAGAGAGAAATAGATGCTTTTGCTCCCTTTCAGGAAATTCACTGGTAAGTAATCAATATTTTCCAACCTAATTTCCATTTAAGATAAGATCTGTAAATAACGTTTTGTTATAAAATAAGTAAAAAGGAAATTACTGAGATGCAGAAGTAGTCATGAGACTGGAAATACAGTGTCCCCTTGGAGTACTCTCCCTGTCGTAAATCTTTTATTGCTGTATCTATCCCATCTAGCAACATGCTAGTAGGCTTCTCRTGGTCCAGATGCTGTCCAGCAGACTCTTGTTAATTCACAAAATTTACAAACATGTTCATGCTGGAGATGAGGAAGCAAATTTCTGCTTAACAAAGAAGAAAATGTATTACATTCAAATTTAATCTGAGGAAAATCAGAAGGATTTTCTTATATTGTAAGTTTTTATAGAAATTACTATGAGCTCATTTTATCATATTCATTTCAACTGAGTTATGAAATAGCCATAAAAATCCAAGCGATAACTTAGGAAATGTATTTTAATATATCATATATTTCAATAAAATAGAGTCTGGATTCAAAATACTTAAATACTTCATTCTCCTTTAGGATTTATTTACACACTCCCTTACYCCTCCTCTACTCACCTTTTTGTTTTACCTGAGTGGCCCTCTGTAGTTCAGAATCACAGCAGCTCACAGTACAATTAGAAATAAGGAAATAATTGTTTACTATCAATGCAAAAACAATAAACTTTTTTTTCCCTCAACCCAAAATAAATCAGCTGATGATTTCCATGCTCATTCTTCACTTARTGCAGACAGTCTTTCAGCAAAGACTTTTCCAGTGGTCATTTTARCAGCCTGTATCCACCTGAATGTGTGGCCTGGCAGCTTTGTCTGTCTCTCCCACCGTGTGTCTTGTATTTTTAATGCATACACGTAGGCGCGTGAGTAGCTGTTAATTTATATGTTTGGGTGGCAAACCCTTGGTATTCTGCAGTATAACATCACACATGCATCATGGGGCTCTTTCAGCCCTCTTGAATGAGGGCAATGGTTAAACCTCCAACTTCAGGGACACAAAACAAGACCAGCAACACAGATCTGTCTCTGGTAAAACATAAAGCACTAAGCGACTTTATACTGYCCTCATTATGTATTTCTGTCAAGTCCCTTATTTCTGTGGAAGTCTGAAAAGACATCAATATAAATTCAATTCACATTAAAGCTTTTAATGGTAATGCATTGAGAATAAAGATTCATATGGTTTGCTGTATGAATATTTTTATTTATATAGTCAGAGATTTAGGACCTCAAAAGAGTTACAGTCCTGTTCTATCATCATGTTCTACCTTTCCTTGATGCAGCAATTATCAGATATGTAGATGACTTTGAAATAGGTTGTCTGCTGACAGAAATTACAATCCAAAGAGGCAGCAGCTTGATTTGGCAGGAGTGTTATCTTTGACACTGGATAAAGAGAAAAAACAGAAAGAAAAAAAAATGTTATTGAAGACTGAGGAAAACAGAGGAAAACTTTTCTGTCAAGTTTTCTTTCATCTCTAAGTATCCACCCTAGAGCATTTTACTCTTACAGCACTTCATTATTTCAGTTGCTTATGTTTCACAGTAAAGATTTAACTCATCCAAAACTAACAGCCAAACWGTTATTTTTAAACATTATTTCCCAATGTTAGCTGTTGCTGTAAGTATTTGAGACATATTAGCATAAACGAGGTCTGACCTTAGTGCCGACCTTAGTATTAGTTCTTGCACTCTACAGCCAAACAGACAACTGAGGAAGTGCACAAGTTGGAAAACATAAAGCGGTTTTGCATGCAAGTGYCCATTTGTTGGCAGTAGGGTTTTTTAGGACCTCCCCTATGACATAGACAGTTCTCAGCTGACTCCAGCCTGCTCATCTTTCCAATCTTCATGTAGATAAACATATTAAAAATGGGATTTTTTTACGTTACAGCAGGAGTTCAAAACAACTATTTGAGGACTTAAGTGTTAAAAACACGTGATACCCTAAGACATAAATACCTGTACAGAAACTGATACCTCATAGAGTGAAAAGTAGCCAAAATGTGGAGGGAATTAATGTAGTCAGAGGGTTAGAGGAAATCAGATGAGCTGCAACAGATTTTGATGAGAGCATAGTACAAAGATTAGTCCAATTCCTAGATGGGAAAAGGATGAAATTAATGAAGGTTTTAAATTGCTGAATTGCTTCAAATCAACTTGTCAGTAAGAGACAAAATAGTCAACAGCAGTTCTAGCAATTAGAAAGTAATGAAAATCTTGTAAAGTCATCTATTGGAAAAAAAAATAAATAAAAAGCCAGGAAAGGATAACTTATTTAATTGAAATGCATGCAAATGAACTAGTCAGATAAAGGTTTCATTCAGTAATAGTACCATGTACCTACTTCTAAGCAAGTGAATGCTTTCATGGATGACAACAGCATAACAATACTTGTGTGATTAAACGAAGCAGTAATCTAATTTCCTGCTGAATAACAGCTTATATAAGGTCAAAACAAGACTTTCTGGTTGACAAAGCACCTATATGAACTTCTGGAAGTATATTATTGATTTTACCTTTCATCCAGTTCAAAATGAATTGGACACCACATGCGTGGGGTCCACAGATCCAGAACAGAAGGCCACAACACAGATGACTGACTGTAACTTTGGATTCAGGTCCCTGTGTCTGAGGTTTAGTTTCTTGCTCTATTTAAGTACCTTAAAATACAAAGTCATTGATTAAAAACATCAAGGATGGTGCTGATGATTCCAWCCTCCTTAGATGGAAGATGCCTATATGTCTGATGGCAGCTCCATCAAGCCTCATTCTGGAATCTAATAGTCGTGTTCTGAGTTTGCATTATCTRTACAGTGGCTCACAATTCTGGTCAGGGTCAGAATGTGTATTACAGGCAGAAAGTGAGTATTTAGTGAACATTTATAGGATGATGGAACTGTTATTTCACATCAAATTAGAATGAGGGAAGTTCCATGAATTTGTCTACTTCTGGGGTGAGTATCATAACCACTGAAGTATTATATAAAAAGCAAGGCTGACATCACATCACAGAATTCAATTGAATTAGTCAGGTTTACATCATACCTGATAAATCAATCTTTTTAGGATGATTAAATGTCCAAAAGTCTGTTTCCTGCATTTCAAATATCCTTAGATAAAAATAGGTGTTCATTTCCAGTTATGAGCATCCATAATGCCCAATAATATRAAGTTTTCCAAACACTTCTGCTCTTATGTTGGTATTTCAGACCCGGCAACACATCAAAATTCTAATCTTGGACAACTGATTTTATCTTTGTAAGACTTTTTTTCTCTCTTTCCCTGATGCTCAAAAGTCATTCAAATGCTGTAGAGAGYAGTTTAACAATTAATCCCAGTTGCTGCATTTGGACATAATTTATAATGAACTAATTAGAATGCAGCTGTAGCATGACTTTTGGAGATAGATCTGAATGACATCTTTTACATAACATTATTAACTGCTAATACATACAGATTTTTTTTTCCTTAAAAGCACTTCAGACTTTGATGCTCAAATAAAACATGAAAAAAAAAATTACAGTTCTATGTATAGCTAACCTTTTTTACCATCCTCATGCTAATTTCATAGGCTTGCTATCAATATATTTTCTGCAAACAGGACTACATATGGGACTACAGATATCAATCATCATGCCAAATCATATTCCTGGAAGAGAAACAAACAGGCTTTCAAGAGATGAACACCCTTTAAATATCTTCCATGTCATCTTATTTGGCAGGACCAGACTAGATACAGAATTGTTGTTTTTCTTTACTCTTAAATCTTTTCCTAGTTGTAGTCWTTGTTTCACCTTGAGGGGAAATTGCTTGTTCCTGCTAGAATAATTTTCTTTACACTTGGGGACCAGATAACTTTATAAGGGATTAATCCTCAAACCCCTGTGGGTAACTGCATGTAAATGCATTGCTCTATTAGTCATACTTGGCAAATCTGAAGAAAAAAAAGCCAATCCTTGTAAGGGGTTTATGGAAGCACTAGGTTATAACTTGTACAGCAGCAAGGGAATCAGCAGGAAACACCAAAYACTCAAGAGTTCCATCTTCCCTAGGGTGTCTTCCTCAGAAAAGTAACAGAGTTAATCCCCTTCTGACTTTGTCTCAAAGAACTGATTCTTTTGGAACAGAACAGGAAAAGAGGGATCTACAGATGCTATCTATGAAATTGTACCTAAGGCCTAGAATTGCCCTTAACTTCCATGGAAGTATTTTACATTTTTTTTGTTGGCAGCATCTCAGMTTTGACATCATTTATTATCCCTGAACTATGCTAAATATTCATAAGACTTGGTACTCCATCCTTCCCTATAGCATACTTCTAAGAAACATAATTGAAAACAGAACCCATATAAATGCTATCAATGATGCTTTATGTCATTTTTTGTTTCTTTCTGCAGTGGTTAGAAGACTTTGTTGTCATTACTGTTTGGGTTAGAAACAATAATTTTCTAATTAGGCCAAGAGAAATGATTAGATGTTGGCTGAMAAAGAGTGGTAAGCATTATTAGGCAATTTTCTTGAAAATAAAGGGAAAAGTACGTGGATAAGTGATAATTACATGTCAGATCTTTACATTATTTTCTCACTTTTTTTTTTTTTAATGTAGGTATGGTTACTATTGAAATATTTCTGAGATTTGGCTATCTTTCCTATTACAAGACTTAAAAAGGTGAAGGGTGACAGATTATATGTTTATTAATTTATTTGTTATCACAAATAGTGCTTCTCAGCTGCTACATATAAAAGTCTTCATTTATGTTCTGTTCAAATACACACTTATAAGAAAACTCTTGAATCTTCTGATGAAACAAAAGACAAACTTTGAACTYCTTACACCTCTGTGTGCCATAAATATTTCTTATGTTCTTTGTCCTTACACTAGCAGGTCTAATATATCCAAGTTATCTCTCCAGGAATTGGTAAATTAAGATAAATTATTGGCAATTGTTAAATCATTATTGTCCRATATGATTTGTCCCTCCTGAAAAGTGTAGGCACTTAAGATATGTTTTATTTTTCATGTTTTCTGACAAATAAGGATGAATATTTGAGACTCGTGCRCTAGCACAATACTTTCTCATAGTCAACAGCTAGTGTTTCTTTCAAAATGAGAGGAATCCTTCTGCTGTAGTTTTTCAGACCAAGAAAAGACATTAGGTGTGTGCCAAATCTCTCTTTTCCTGATATTTCAACTGGTTGTGAAACCATTTTCATTTGGATTCCCTGATCACTACTTACCATTAAATGTAGCTGTTTTTAAAGAACCCTAACTAAYATGATTCCTGTTGCAGTTGTTTTATCTAACTGTTGCCTAAAATATTAACTTCTTATATATATGTAAAASGTCATGAAGAAAGTGCTCTTGGCCCACTGAATTGTCTTTAGCAAGGYCTTTGACATATACTTCTTAAAGCCAAATTAACAAGAGATGGACTGAATAAGTACATGATAAGGTGAGTAGAAAATTAGCTTGACTGTCAGACTGAATTAGTGACCAGTAGTGACCAGTAGCACAAAATCCAACTAGCAGTCCTTTAGTAATGGCATCCCTCAAGGATCTATGCTGAGGCCAATAGAGTTGATACGTTCATTAATGTCCTGAGTGATGCAATAGAGTGAATCGAGTACATCCCCATGAATTTATGGAAGATAAAAAATTGGGAGGAGAAACTGGCACACTAAACAGGAGAGCTGCTGTGTGAAGGGACATAAATAAGCTTGGAAAAYTGAGTTGAAAAAACTTCATGAACTTCAGCAAAGGTAAATACAAWTGTGTCTTCCAGAAAAAAATCCTTGTCATCCTGCTGGGCAAATAACTGCATCCAGCTGTGGGATCCCCAGCCCAAGAAGGACATGGACCTGTTGGGGTGAGTACAGAAGAGGGATACCAAGAGATTAGAGGGATGGAGCACCTCTTCTGAGAGGAATGATTTTGAGAAATATGTTTTTTCAGCCTGGAAAAGAGAAAGCTTTGAGGTGACATAATTGCAGCCTTCTCTAGAGGATCAGACCGAAGCATGCTTTGTGTCAAATATTCTTGCAGTTATGACAGGAAGTGCATGGTTAGAGGAGAGGGTCTCACTGAGGTGGGTCTGCACCATTCCAAGCCAACTTCCTGCCCCACCTTGAGACTCATGCTCAGACCCCTGTCTCTGTGCCCTCCTACTCGCTTCCCAGGGAAGAAATGCTGTGCATATGTAAACAAAACAGTGTGAAAAATCTAGTGGCATGCAGCAGGTGAACTATAAATGAGGGTGGAATGGGGCCCCTCCTTCTTTTTCTGGGTCTGGTTCTCTTCTATTTCTTCTCTCTTTGTATTTTGCTTTCTTTTTCTTGAAACCCCAGAATATCTGCGTGGCAGGACCAGTGCAGGATCTAAGGACTGGTGATATTTTCTTTCTGCCCTTGCTTTGCCTGAGCAAAGCACAGTTATCTCAGTGTGAGAGACCAGAAGGATTGCTGGTTCCAAACACTGGACGGGAGGGGCAGGGCTTGTGTGTGGTAGAAGGCACWGGTCAGGCCTTGCTCTGGTGAGGTAAAGGCCTGTTCTGCTCACCCCACTCCYAGCCTGTATCCCACTCTGCAGTGGCTGCCAATCCCTGGCATAGTGAAGGCAATGCTCCACACCTGMCTCTGGAGCCCCTAATCCAGCTCCTAAGTGGCCACCAGACAGGAAGTCACACCTGAGGGAAGGGCCCAGGAAAGCCAAAGGGAATTTAAACTGAAGCATGAGGCAAACATATGTCATGACTCTACCTTTCCTTGGATGTTATATCAGCTGAGACACTGCTGGAACTCAAGAGTGGTAGCTAAATTTATCCTTTTCTGTCTTACTTGCTTTCTAATTCCCACTTCTTGGAGTTTTCAGTAACCTAAAATCAGATAGATTTGGAGTTTCCAGAGTGAGATGGTCTAAGTTAATGCTTTTTGAAATGTTTTATGTAGATTGAATGCTGCTCCTGACTTTTGCCGAAGTTCACTGATTTTAGGAAATTGCCAGTAAAATTTGGGATACTGGATCAGGTTTTGGATGCAAGTCTATCATAGGACACACAGATGTTCAGGGAGCTGGAACACATGGCATATCAGGAGAAGCTGAGATAGCTGGGCCTATTCCATGGTGAGAAGAATGAGTTGAGGACACACTGCTGTCTATAATGACAGAACAAAAGACAAAGCCTTCTGAGCTTCGTAAACTGGGAGCAGAGGTAAATGATGAGTTGCAATATGAGTTGCAATGTTAGTTGCAATTTGCAACATTTCAACTCAGCGTAAGGAAATTAAATTTTGTCATGAAGGTGGTCAAACATTGGAACAGGTTGCCTCTGTAGTCTCTGTCATTGTAGAGATTCAAAATACCCTGGTCTGAGCAGAAGCCTAGACAATATTACCTCTGGAGGTCCCTTCCAAGCTACATTGTTCTGCGTGTCTATGACCTACATGAATAATTGACAGAAAAATCTGCCGSTGAAAAGAAGCAGACTGCTGTTCAGAAAAGACCAAACAAGGGCCCATAATCTGAATGTGTGCTTTTTCATGCATAGCATCAGTTCATAGACTATGCACAAAGAAAAGCCAAAGAAGTGAGTCTGGAGGGTTACCCTTTCCAACAAAAGCTTGTTTACCTTTTGAGTGTGTATACCCTCATTGGGTGAGGAATAGGGAAAACAACCAAAAAAACCATCCAACCCTCATTACTAATTCCAGCTTTATCATTGGATGAGTGAATTTTTTAACGTCTTAGCAAATGGCTTGAAACTAGCAGTGTTGACAATAGAGTTGAGCACTATGTTGTCTGGATAGTATATATGGACTCCTTYCTAGCTTTAACCCTGGAGTTACCTCCATTCTTTTTCCATGTCCACTGAATTTTGTTTATTCTGAGTCAAATATTACGTCTGTTGCATCGGTGACTCTGAATCACTTTCTACAGCCAATGTTAGCATATAACCCTCCATCCATTTGCAACATTTTTGGCTCAATCAAAGTGTTTTCCAATATCCAGGAAATCTTTYATTTCCTGATTTGACATTAAATAAACTATGAGAGAAAGGCTGCTGCCAAGARAACAGGATAGAAAGCTCAAACCAGGCAATTTTTTTTCTGTCTTTTCCAGACCCATTTGAAACAAAGAGTACCTTTTTCAGKATAGCAGCCAATCTGACATGAAATGACGAGACTGACTTACAAACATTTTTGAAAATGTTTATCTCAATGCCCTCCAATCTGTAAGTAAAAAACTCGAGATTTTTGAGGCTTTTTTATAGAATGAGCATCTACAGAACTGTGAATATAGCTTGGCTAAACAAGAGCAGCTGATTGGCAAACAAGATTGGCAGCTGATAAGCCAGTTAATTTAATCTTGCTCTATTCAGCGACTATTGCAGCATGTTCAAAATGGTAAGGGAAAAAATTATCAACTGTTAACTTATGCTATCATTTCCCCATATAGCAATGTAACTTTCTCATCAGCATTGCAATTCTTTTTCCTAATCRAATGAACCTTTCCCTAATGTAAGTTGTGGATTCCCCATCCCTGAAAGTGTTTAAGGCCAGGTTGGATGGGACTTTGAGCAATCTGGTTTAGTGAAAGATGTCCCTGCCCAGAACAGTGGGGTTGGAATGAGATGATCTTTAAAATCCTTTTCAACGCAAGCCAGTCCATGATTCCAGCATAATCTGTCACTTCTGCAAGTGGAGAGAAGCTGGAAAGGAAAAACTGCTGAGGAATCTGAAGCTCAAGGGAAAGCTTGTCTGCAGTGACCATGAAATGATGGAGTTTAATATCCTCAGGGCAGTGAGGATGGTATACAGGAAGCTCAGTACCTGGGATTTTGGGAAAGCAGACTTTGGGCTCTTCAGGGCCCTACTTGGTAGAGTATCATGAAATAAAGCCCTGGAGGGAGGAGGGGACAAAGAAATCTGGTGATAATCGACTATAGCTTTCTCCAAGATCAGCAGCAATGCAGCCCAATGAAGGGTAAATTGGGAAAGAAGGTCCAGGAGGCCTGCATGGATGAGCTAGGATCACTCGGACAAGTCAAACACACAAAGGAAGTCTATAGAGGTAGAATCCAGGACAGGTAGTCTGTGAGGAATAGAGAGGTTAGCCTTTTAAATATTATGTTCGACAAGAGGTCTAGCAAGCATATGCAGTCACTGAGTAATAGACACCTGTCCCTTATGTAATAAAGGTTTGTGTTTGAATTAGGAGAAATGAGTTTATAGCTGTAATTAATACATATAGCAGTTTTTATTAGACCAGTTGCAGTAATGTTTACACTCAAATTAATAAAGAAGGATAAGATGAAATATGCCCTTATTATTATCATTATTTCAAAAATTAAATAATTTTTCTTTGGTGTTCTATTCACCCTACAAACCTATATGTCTCTGGGATCTCAGATAAGGAGTAGCATCCCAAGGTCTGTGCCAGGATGACTGTGAAAGTAGTGGTATATGTGGTTTATGTCTAGTTGAACTGCCAGAAATATTGTTTCTTTTCTCTCTCTCTTTTTTTTTTCTTTCCCCCCCCGCCCCCATCCTGACTGTTTAGGGGTACCCTTCAGGGCAAAGAAATCAGAGCACTGATAGCCCAGTAAAATCCTCCCTGTCTTCTGCTTGAGGGAGAAAGTAGTTATGAATCTTAAGAGAAGGCATAAAGGAGTGAATACAATGCCTAAGAAAAGGGATCCTTACCAAAATGTTTAGTACAGCAGTCTTATCGCTCTTAACCATACTTTTCTGTAATAATTAGATAATTTACACTTTTATAAGTCCACTAATAACAACAATTGTTTTGTTTGAATTAGGCAATTACTGTTCAAATTAGATTAATATTAATCTCCTGCCTTTTGTATGTCCTTGCACCCATAGTAAGATATTTGGTATAAGATTTACTGGATGTGTCCAAGGATGTTGGACAAGGCATACGAACGCCAGTTTGTCATCTCTATCCCTTCTATGCAAATAGCACCAAAATGCCCTATGTACTTTAGGCCAGATGTTATCTGAGACAAGTATATTCAGTTCATCCAAACTAGTACTGTAATGTACTTTTGTGATATGTTTAAGTTTGGGTACAAAATTCTAAATGTGTTATGTCCACTTTCAATAGGATAGTCTGCACCTTATTTTCTCTCACAGGGAAGTAATTTTTTCTCAGATTTTGTAAAAGTTTGAGCTAAAATATTCACAAGGGTAGTAAAATTGAAACATTAGCTAAAACTATGGATCAGAAAACCACAAGGGTGGGGTGGTTTTATGTAGTGATTTGATTCCTCTCTTCTGAATCTCTAACCAATTCCAGAAGGTATCTAAAATCAATAGTGCATGGTTTAAAATACAGGCATCTCTAGGTGCCTGGTTTGAGCTACTCTAGTCTCAAGAAACAGATGCACATTTTACAGTCAGACTGCCATTGGATATAAACAGAAGATACCCAGGGAACAGTGATAGGAACTCCAACTTTCTCTTCTCTCACATAAGCAACTTAAAAATGATTCTAGGAGGAAAACTGTACATTGGGTCCCATCAACTAACCCACTGTACATCACCCTCTGCAGTAGGTGGGAACTAATGCTGTGGGGAAAGTGTGTGGAACAGAAACATTATAGGATGATCTCAATGGTAGAGTTTCTAAGCTGCTGTCAATTAGTTCCAGAACCTTATGCTGCACCTAAACGATCATGAGAGTTTCCTTACATGTTTACTTTCTTTAGCCTTACACATTTACTTTCTTGCCTGCATAAGAGACTAGTTTCAAAATAATGCATGGAGTTCCCCCATCTGAGATACACTTTATTTTTGTGAATACAGTGATATTATGTGAGAGAGATATCTAGTTATTACTCTTTGGGTAAAGGTGGGCTAATCCTTTGGTTATTTTGACAAAGAATAAATTCTTGTCCAATCTTAAAAAACACCCTTTTGTTCTGAACACTTACTAKGTGGGTGCACCAAYTTTGCCCTGTCACAAGCCCCAACTKCAGGGCTTGTGTTAGTAATATTTTCTGCAATACAAAYCTAAATACTCTTGATACTAAAAAGGCAGAAGTGAATACCCAGTTATTTTGTTAAAAACTAATAGTAAGATTAAACAACAAAGGATAGAAATTGCTTTTACTACATCCCTGAATAATATATGTATAGTGACACAATGAAAAAATTATAGTTTTTGGATTAATGGTTCTTTTATTAAAACACTGGAGGATAATAAACTCTTTTGAGTATGAATTATCAGGATTGCTTTCTTTCTGTAACTATTCAAGGTTTGTTTTTCCTGTTGAGAAAGTGTATAACAATACACTTTGAATGGTGTGTGAACACAAACCAGACTGTAAACACATAGGATACCCACTTTAAATAAACATGGAGTTCCAACAGAATTGACTTACACTTCTAATTGTACTTTAATGACAGAACAAAATTTTAAAATCATAGCTGCATTTCTGAAGAAAAAGCTAAACTCAATTCCATCAAACACTTTTTACAATGTAGATGGATTTTCTCATGAYCATGACTTTTTTTYCCCCCAGTTTTAACTCAATGTTATTCTGCATTATTTTTTCCTTCTGAAATTTAAATCTTTCTGACATACAGAAGGTACAAAAGAAAAAACACTTTTTGGTCTCTCTCTGATATGACTCCAACATTTTTCTTGAGAATAGGTTCACTTTATTTCTGAAATTCTTTGAAAATACCTTTCCTTGCAAGAAACAATTCTTCATCTTTGACTAACCAAACATGATGACTATGATGGTGGAAGAAAAAAAATACTGTGTGCCTCCTGGAAAACCCTAAACAACAACTCGAATTATTAGCTAAACTGTGTTTCAGTGATGTTTTCATCAATGTTTTCTTGCTTGCAGTATCAGCTTACCCATTAGTGTTCTGGTCTCCCACTTCAATGAAGAGTCTCACTCTAAAGAATTGCTTAATATTGGATAATCCAAGTACATAAATTTCTGGATTTACTTATTTAATTATTTTAAAAAATAGTCACTAATCTATTTTATATCTCAAGAAGTCTTCACATTAATTGTATTTTTCATTATAGGAATATTTTCTATTGTTATTTCTGTACTTTAGCCTACTTAAATGCTTTCCACTACTTCATATTGAAATATGTAGAATCACATAGTGGGATTTGCTAGTCACTAGACACTAATCATCATTTGATATTATTGATCAGCAAAGTTTAAAAACAGTGAGGAAAAAAAATAGAAAAGGCACTTCAAAAGAAAACAAAAATAGAAAAGACACTTCAAGTCTCTTTTTTCTGTTGGCTACAGAGGAGTTAACTTCCAGGTAACCCAGTTTCACAATAATGCACAGGGCATGCTTGTGCATTCAGGATCACACCTCCTCTACTGAATGATGCTCTCTGCACAAAGCCTATTTRCAGTGCTAATTTACAGGTCTGCTGGTTGTAAAGACCTAATCATGCAAAGTCTTTATGAGGATATTCTCAGTGCCTTCCTCAAACAGTGAAACAGCCATTAACCCTTGATGACATAAGAACATTGGAGAACTAGGCCTGGGGAACAGTGTAAAGCTTCGTGTTGATATTTTTTCCAAGACTGTAAAATGGTACTAGTCAGACAATAAACTTAAAAGTTGATTCAGAATGCAATATTTTTTTCTTTTTACTTTTATACCTTTGAAGAAGCAAGGGGCCAGATCTATATATCTTAATCAARTGAACAGTTTCTCCTCAATAGCTGATTAATAGATGCAGCCAGAGTCCAGACATAAGGTTTACTCTGAAACTCTTTGTCTTTTATTCTGTTAACTGGTTTCAATAGCCTTCAATATCCATAATTTTAAAAAGAAAATGTGATTTGAAAATTTGTTCCCTATCAGAGCATTAGCATGCTTTTGTACATTGTTTTAAAGATGGAAAACAAGAGACAATATATTCAAGACATTTTTATTTTCATGAATATGGGAATAATAACCTTGAATATTGAATGAAGTTACTGAATAAAACCACAAAAATAGAAATTYAAATCTGAAATTTTCAAATCACTGTAATGTTCCAAACTTTTATTGACTTTCTATTTGATGTATGTCTTCTGCTGTWTCTTCTTTTGAAACCTCAACTTTGTTTTGCAAAACTTTGTAAACCCTCTCATCTTCAACTYGATGCAGTCAGCATTCTTACAAAGTTCTGAAAAAGAGATTTCTTTCACAAATATTCCATGAAATCATTAAATTGCATAAAATTGGGGGTATGTTTCATAAATTATAGGTTGCTAATGACCTTAATCTCTCCTTATTTCTGTGTGCTGGTTATTGATTCTGTAGCCTGTGATCACTTTATTCTGTGTGTCAAGGTTACTGTATGTGCCAGAAGCCTTGGTGGATTAAAAGTATGTGGAGGAAAACAGTAAATGTGATCCATTTGTGATCCATTGCACAGATATCTGTTATACGTGCCTGTGCTGCATATCAATGCAAACTATGGATCCATTCTGCCTGTTATGGSAGAGTAAAATCTAGAAATTATATATTTATAACTTATTAATAATTAGTTGTTTCTTCTTGATTTACTTGTTTTCCTTCCCAGTATAAAACTAGCTCAAATATAAGTACTGGAAATCTTCTGAACTCCATTTGTTCATAGATGATGAAGGTACAATAAGGAGGTACAAGAAAGACAAATACCTGGAGTCCCAGAATAAAAAATATGCTGTTTGCAGTGAGCCAGGACAAGGCTCTAACATGATAATCAGACTGAATAAGGCCAGCTTAAAACCAGTAACAGAGTAAATGTTGTGTTAGGATAATAGGGTGCTGACAGGATGGATGCCCTGCAGCTGAATCTCTCTCTTCTTCCTGGAAGATTTTGTAATGGAGAATTAAGCATTGTCTACCTCAGGCTTACTCAGTCAGAATATATTTCTGCAGATGAAGCTGCTGATATGACAAGTAAAGGCACAGGGATAAGTCTTACAGAGCCTTAGTGCTTGCAGGCATGAGTCCCTGCACATCGAGCAGGCTGGGTCAGTGCTGTATCCTCTAGACAGTAACAAATAGAAAAGGCTGTGTAGGTATGGAACAATAGTTGATAGAAAAATAAATCAAGCATTATACTGTAGGGTCTAGTGTTACTATGGAGAAATGAGTCCCTTAGGGGTCTGCAAGGAAAAGCTTTGATATGCAAACCTGCTAAGTCTTTGGAAAGCATAATGCACTGAAAARATGTACACACAAAAAAGGTCTGGTAGAGTCATTATTATACCAGAGCTCACACACTAATAACACAGTTAATAATAAGTAGAACACAAGTAAGTGGCAAATAGGAAAAAACTGAAAAGATGACACAGTTACACGTCTTCTAAAATTTCCTGCATGTRTTCCACACAGACAAGMCAAAAATTGCCCTCTCAAAACAAARCATATTATAAAGTTTTAGTTTAAAAGAASAATGACTATTCCTTTATAAACACATTACCATTGCAAAACAGGTAGAATTCTGTGATTCATCTAATCTTAAAAATGAACTTTTTCTGCGTGCCAATTGAATAACTGGAAAATTAAAGGTATTTAATAAAAAAGATAACAAAATAAACAATATGAACATTTTTACACTAATACATATTTATTTCTTGCTGGAAGTAATTTTACATTTTTTAACCAAGCTGTTCCATGAATACTGGAACTAATGATATGTGATTTTATGGATTAGCAATTAGCTGGTGATTAGCTTTTTGTCTGAAAAGGTGCAAACTACAATCAAGAGACAATAATTTGTTCTTAATATTAAGGTAATTTGAAAAGGTCTCTCTGTTGGTTCTTTTTTGCCCAGTAATGCTTTTGCTTACACAGTTTTCTTTACTGTGCTCAGAGCACACTGACAGCATCTTTACTTGGACTGTACCATTCAGGAAAATAGGTAAAATTACAATTTTAATGCAGAATAAATTTTTTATGTGATTTTATGAAATTGATGGTGGCTTAGAAGGTAAATGTTATTTCCCTTTCTTACATCCAGAGCATAAACTTTAGCTAGAGGCCTTATTTTTAAATAAGACAAATGTATTGTGCATGGCCTCCTCTTACTTTAAAGAGTCTTCACAAACTTTCTCCACGACATATAAACCAGATAATGACATATTTAGAGCATTTTATAAATTCTTTTTTAATAGAACAATTATTTTTTTTTTGCATGCTAATAATCAATCTTAATGTTTCTCTAATGCCTTTCTGTAGAGTCTTGTTTTTCTGAAATGTGAGGAAAGATAGTAACCAGAGAGGTGTTCAGCCATCTCCAGGAAAGCAGAGCCTCATCATGCATAATAACCTCATTTTTCTTACTTATTTGTTGAAATCTTCTCAGTAAGCTATTCTCCTGAAATATCTGGGAGAACTTTGTCATCTCTGTTCAGATGCTTGGGGGTGTATCTACTCTAATTTGTTCTGAATTTTATAGGTAATGTCTCATATGTTGTCCAGAAAGATCATACTCAGCATATATTTTTAATTTCATTTTCTGGATTTCTTTTTAATAGATTATGGATTTTACTAGAGAGTAGACTTCTTCTTGTGATAAAAAATGCTAAGTAGCATTATTACTTTTTTATATAGAAGATTACAACAGTTTCAACAGTGCAAGAATTTTGTGTCAGCCAGAACTTTGATGGGGATTCACTCAGACCTTTTCTTGGCAGCTAATATCTTGATGAAGGCATAAGCTGTTTTTGTTGTAGTATGTACATAATCTAAATAAATTTCAAAGTGTTTGTGTTTAGATATATCTTCATGAACATTAAAATATGTTCCTTAATAACTTTTCTATTTTGAGATACTGGCTTTCTTTCTTTACAAAAACTGGGAACTCTGMATTTCTTGTCTCTCCTTTTCCTTCTTATAGATAATTTTCCTTTAAAATTGCAAAAATATGTTCTTGAAATTGAATAAAGTCCATTATTTCTATGACTCTGTGATTGCATCAAAAAATTGTACTTGCTTACTGTGGTATTCTTCGCATTTTCTATCTCTTTTTCACAGTTCTTGCTTTCCACATGAGAAATATGCTAAAAATATGAATAATATATGCAATCTAATAGCAGCTTCCATGCTAAATTGTCATTGCCTCCAACTATGCTGCCTTCAGAATGTGTTAGGCTCAATACAGTTGTCCTCCACGGTTGTACACAAAGTTCCTTTTAATGGGATGTGACATGGACAAAAATGTTGGTTGTGATTACTGTGCACACTTTTTGGTCTGAAACAGATGTGTCTCAGGCATGTTTCTGAGCATATTTTATTTTACATTTCACCCTTAACAATAGGAAAAATATTAACTTTCTGGAAGTAATGATCCTTTCATATGGAAAAAAGTTTTTAATTAGAGAAGAAGAGCGCCTCCTCAAGATTGATTTAAATCAAGGTTAAAATGTAGATTTTAATGTGAATTTTTTTTTTTGTATTAAAGATTTTTTGCTATAACTTTTTATTTACCAGAGACAGAGAAGGTACAACAGTGGTTTTTGAACTTCAAAAAGATCTCTTCAATCTTTAGTTCAATTCTTAGTATTGAAGATGAAAAATATTGGTTCTAGAGAGATAATTTGTTTTAAAATGTTAAGAAAAAAGAAACACATTTTTTATACTTTGCTATACCTCCTACATGTCTTTTTTTTTTTTAAAAAAAAAAGAGATTGTGCTAAATTAATTCTATTATTTTTACTCTCTTCATRTGTATCCATACATAAGCCACATATATTGAGCTTCTTGCTATCCAAGTAGTCTAATAAAGTTGGTAAAAAAGACTTGGGGGTTTTGTTTTGGTTTTTTTTGACACTGCAATACAAACTGCTAACAATGCAAAGATATGACATTCATGTTGCAGTAAAAAATAAATATACCAGCATCATGCATAATTCAAAATTATCTACTCTATAAATGATAAAGATATCAAAACATTTTGATTGCTCTTCTGTTAGAGTAGGAGAAATCCATATTTTTGTCAAGGGGAGCAATTTCTAGGTTAAAAAGTAAAACTGAAATATAAGTAAGTGTATTTTGAGASTAAATTTAGGCAGAAGCCTATATATTTACATTGATCCACATGTAATTCCTGGGTCACATTCGCCTTTGATTTCTCACAAATTCTAGAGAAATAATTATTACTGAAGATCATAATCATTTCTAATGGTGCATTCWAATATTTTCCTGAAGTATCAGGAGTGGTGTGACCAAGGATGTTCKGAGATAAAAATGAAACTTTAAAGTGCACACAAGAGACAGAAGTATGAAAAATTGCAGGCAATTTTCACTTGCATTAATCTAAGATGACATCTCCTATTACTGCTGCAGCTCTGCTGTTGGCTGATAAGAGGGTTGCTGTGACCTTATGAGCTAAAGTACACAAGTCAGAGTGGAGCAAGTATATTGAATATTTTTCAAGTAGCGATTACTAAAACTTATATACAGAGAAACCTTATTAGTGTTAGGGAATCTATCGACATCTTTGTAGTAAAAATGATCTCTGATGGTCAGTGATGTTTCATTTCAGTGCTTTTGGGTACTTTACACATTGCTCCAAGTTGTGGGATTTTTTTGCTGTGTGTAGGTGGTGGGGGTTTTTGGGTTTGTGTTTGGTTTTTTGGTTGGTTGGTTGTTTTTATTTTGTTGTTGCTGCTGGGTTCAGGGGTTTCTTTATCTGAAAGGCAATTTCCTATTATGAGCCTTGTCCCTCTGGCATGAATATGAAATTACTTACCTTTTTCCCCCCTTTGAGTGTAATTGCCATAGATAAGCATTAACAATGAGTTAGCCACCTATTTGAAATTCTTATTTTCATAATTTCTCAGGTGCTTCTCTCATGGTTCTTTCTAGGGATGGCGCCAATTTCTGCCTTAGAAAAGASAGTCACTGCTTTCAGCCAGCTGAGAAGTCAGTCCTTTCTTTGTATGTGGGGTTTTTCTTTATTTCCTTAAGATGATATATTTATCTATATCTATGTCTACATCTATTWTATGTCTATATTTATATCTGTTTGTAACCATATATCTATGTCTGCACAGATGCATGCATGAGAAGACACAATACAAAATTCTGTTTCTATGAATATACAGTTTAAACCTGAAATTGTATTTTTATGGCACTGTGGTTTACATAAATATATTAAACCAATCTCTGTGCATTCATTATTTTCTTTCCAATCATAAAAAAACCCTCAAAATGCCAGGGTAAATTTGCAAGCCTTATCTCTGGAACAAGGAACAAAATCCATACAATTTTTGCAGAGAAATTTCAAAGACCAAAATTTGGTTTCTTGATCATAGCCATTCCTTCAGTGAGAAAATTCCCTTTTATCTGCATGACTTGTTCCTCAAATGATGAGCAAAAATATSTGAACAATAATAGCTAAGCAGCTACTGTGCATAGACTAGTAGTTTGTTGTTTCAGAATGTACTTTATTGCTTTTGAGGCAGCTTTCACTTCCCATTGGACAAGTTCCCTCTGAAATGGGAGCACAGTGTGAGACAATGCAGTTTGTTTTGACAKGCCTGATCCCCCCTAGTAACTCTGGGTGGGCTGAATAGATACATGAGGAATGAAAAGGGAACTGGTACCACACAGACTTCAAACATGGGCTGAATGACGTGCTGCTCAGGTACATGCATTTTTTTGGACTTATCTGGCTGTGCTAGAAGTGCAAATATAACGTGGAGGAAGCTGACTGTACAAGCTGTCGTTGGCCTTCAGACAAGGTGAACTAAAGAAGGAAAGTACCTTAATGAGAGCTCTTCCTACAGAAGCCCCAGGTTCTCATAGAGACAAGGACTGCAATGAATCATTACAGAATTGCTTTTCATTCATTGCAAAACACTTACATATTTGTTGTTCCTCTGGTACTTTTTGATTTTTTTTTATTTTTTTTTTTTAAATTTGTGAATCTCTGTAAAAAATGTCTTTATTTCTCACCAGTCATCCATGGGCAAATTGTGTGTGCAGAGCTGGAATGCTGATGTCAGAAGAAAGGATTTAAAAAGATACATTTAAGCACATAAAACCATTTTACTGTCACTTTTAAACCTTGATAATAATAATTGTACAGGAATGGCTGTCTAGAGAATCAGAAACAGATTCATCTCTCAAAACTCCCAGGTTTTCATGAAACTAGAAGTTTTTGCAAGATAAATCATGTAGTTCTTTYAATTATTGCGTTGAAGAAATTTTCCATTCTCAATTAATTGATGTGGCAAACCAGTAATTTTAGAAACTGAAGCACTTTTTAATGTGAGGGAAAAATTAGCTGATGCTTTGAAACAGGATCAAGTGTCTGGAGATGGCATTGGACCTTAGGGCATTCCGGAAATCCTCTACTAAGACAGCATACAGCTGCCTGTATGAAAATATTGAAAAAACATGTGAAAAATTAGTAGGGAAAAGAAAAGGTTTTTGGTTAGGGTGACATGGAACTGGACATTATGACATCATCAACAAAGGAGAGACACAGGAGATATTAAAATAATTTGCAGGTTTTAAATGGATTTTATTCCCTTCTGCCTCATCTATATCTCACTGTTTCCTAAAATTTGCCAGTTCATTCTATGGCAGTTCTGTTATCCCTCTAATTTAGTTCTCAAGTGAGAGACTCAAGGATGTGATCTTTAAGGAAAAGCATGCAATTAAATATTTAAAAACTCTAAGTCCTTGAAATTCTTTCTTTTCTTTCAGGGTCATGTTAGGATGAACTCCCCACCTGCCCCTGAACTGAGAGTTAGTCTTAAAAAGTAAATCAAGCTGTAAGGCAGATCCTGGAATAGAAAATCATTTCAGTCTCTTCCCCATCAAATAAATTAAAAAGGATTTTGTCTGCAGCTGAAAATGTTATTATCATCAAAGTCTTATTCTGACACAGCACAACAAGATCAATTTCTCAGAGACATTGCAGTAGGTTGGCTGCCATATGTGATTCTCCTTTCCCCCAAAGCTGCAAGCAACCCTTGACAAATTCACTTTGCTTGCTTGCGAGGGAGGGGGAATGCTATTGCAGAACAATATTTAAATGTATTGCTAAAATAKACCCTCAAATAAAAAAAAGGATCCCTTCTCTAGTAATCACTGAGAATGAGGAAAAGAACCTAACTCCTAAAGACATAAGGAACAGAAAAAAAGCAGAGAGCAGTAAGAGAGAAGAAAGCAGAACAACTCCATTTCTTCACAAATATGGGTGTATGTCTGAGTGCACACACACAAACTCAGATTTCTGTTTGGAGAGTTGGGGGGTGAAATAAAAAAAAAAACAAACCACTACTTTTTTTTTAATATGTCAATATTTTCAAATATTTCATCAGCTTTAAAATGTTTGTCTCCTATTCTGAATACTATCTTTTTTGCAAGAGATTGGAAAGATTTCCTAAGGGAACTATTTTTACCAAGTCATTGTATTTTATTACATTCCATGAAAGGTGTTTATGTGAAAAGATTTTTTTTTTTTTAATATTGAAAATGTTCCACGCTTTAGTCTGAATTGTTTGTATGTTTAAACTTGGATTTCAAAAAGAACAAAGTACTTTAGGTACGGAGTCCTACTGAAAAACTGACTTTTAGGTTAAAATTCTCAGTATGTCCAGAGAAAATGTGGCCATCCTTCCTAAAGTCATGTCTAGTAGATGAAAAAATAAGGTGGGAAGTTTATTTGGAAATGTTTATATCTCAAAAGCTGAGGCTGGGAATATCTCTGGAAGTAACTGAGAGATAAAAAAGTGGTTCCCCAGAACCTGTGTAATTCCATGGTGACACAAAGCATGTCTCTGTTCTCCTGAATGACCTGAATACATCAGTCTCAGCAGTTCTTGCTGTTTAGCTTTCTCTTACACTAACAGCACAAGCCATAATGAGTCACGCAGTACAATGTTTAACAACCTCGGTCTAATGATCTGCGAATATAAATCTCTTTTTTTGGCAAACCCTATGTCAATTAAGAGCCAATTAAGTCAACTGGTAGACTATGGRATGCTGTAATTATGTGTTCATCGTTGAAAGCTGGCAAATTGCCCGAAACTTGTTCTTGTTCTTCAGATTTCACATAGRCTCATTTGTAGAAAGCTATGTTGATATTAAATATATCAAATTTGAGGTGATGAGCTTGCATTATTATAAGGAGAACTTTTATTTTTCCCTGTCAAAGTTGTCTAATGTAAATAAAATACACAGTGTGGCATTGTAGCATGACCTTTTATTTTTGGGGGGACATAAGCAGTACTGATGGTTCACTAGCTAGTGTTGTATAACACTAATCTGTWCTATGACATGATCTTTCCAAAGTGGAATTCCTTAGCAAAACAAAGATTATTGAAGTGGTTCATTGATTTAGTAACATGTAATGAATCGGCAATCAATGAAATACATGATTAGGATAAATATCAGCAATTGATCAGCTAAACCAAATATTAATAAAAATGGACAATATCCTGTGCACATTTTTATGACTAGTTCAAAAATGTTACTATTTTCTCCCACCAACACACCCACTCCCACCCTCCCCCCACACACCCCCCMATTTACATGCATATCCTCTTTCTCAAAGGCCTTGTAGGTTACCAACAACCTCGTTCCCTGGGAATGCCAGGTACGCACATGGCTTTGTTTATAGTAATGTGTGTGAGTCAAGAYGGAGTATTTGGGGCCTTGTCTGGGTTCTTCTTCTTCACCCTCTTCTTCCTTTTTCTTCATRGTTTTGGGTGAAAAAGGTCCACATTGCAGGCCTTGAGTGGTCATTATTGGGTCAAAAGTATAAATAATATAGGTGTCACATTGTTATTGGGTAAATATCTCTTAAATAACCTTAGTAAGAGTTAGAAGCACTCCATTTTACCTCATTTCTCTAGCTTGCTAGTTAAGCTCACAGCTTGTGAGCCTGTAAATACTGTAAATAGMTAAGATATAATAAACATTCCAAGTCTGAACTTRATATCTYTGTTTCCTGTGTTACTCATCCTGACCTTGGCAGGGAGRAAAAGAAGCTAAAACCCTTACAAAGGCTGGCTTCTTCTTTAACATGATCAGTTTTGGATAAACATTCTTTCATATATTCAATTCACATACACAGTTTATGCTCACTTAAGTRGTGTTGTCCAGGCTGTTTGCTAAAGGTGAGATATGCAAGCCAAAGGCGTAATAGAATTAAGGGTGAACTTGACCCTTATGAGTGATACACACTGGAGATTTCATCATGATTTACTTGAAATTTGTGTTTAATTGGACTTTCTTCTACAAATGTAGATTTTTGGAGGGGTGGTAATAGATTTAAAAAACAGGCCAACAATGMTTGCACAAAAAATAACGAGTCATTCATATGCTTCAGAATAATTAAAGAGATTTTTGTTACTCTTTTGTTACTCAGGAAAGGTGCTGATCCTAAGAACAGGAGTACTTAGAAATAGATTGGTCATGTTTTCAGAAAAGTAATTTCATCATTTGGCAGGATACATGATTTATCCCACTTACAACTTCTCATGCGTTGACTGTAATTTCTTATATCCAATCTGTTTTAAATTATTAAGATAATATTACACTCTCGGTTGTGACAGTTACACTTTATTATCTCTTGGGCTTTCAACTGTTTGATATTGTAATGTGTAATTAAGTCTGAAGAATGCATATTTGTTTAATGACATTTATAGCTGCTAAATCAAACTTCCATATAATTTTCTCACTGATAAAACCTACTTAGCAAAGAATTTTAAAAAGAAATTTCACTAATTCTTTAATGAGATTGTATCTGAATGAAGACTGCATTTTTTATTTATTAGAATTCAGAGGGATTATTGACAATCATGGAATTTTTGTCTTATTTTCCTGTCAGAAACTGCATTAGTCTCCAGAGCTCTTACTCCATAGGGCATATTAATTCAAACACAGACCTGTGCTAACATAGCTTCAAGTTTCCAGCTGCATCCTGCCTGGACACAGTAACTGGGGGAGAACTTGTTTGCATCAGACTGAAAAACAGTGAAACCAGAAGAAACCCGTCTTAGATCAGCAGTGACCTTGAACATGTTACTATTCCTGAAACTGGAAGACCACAGTTTTTCATTACTTTACAGTGTTTTTATGTTTGTATCAAGTATTCTTCATGTTGTTTCATGCTTGATTACAAGAATAAATTGATTATGCAATGTCATGTTGAGAGAGTTGACATTTTAAAACACTTTTTTTTCTGAGGAAGTAAACGTAGAGAAGAAATGTTATTTGTAGCTCATAAAACCAGATTTTGTGACCTTCCAGTCTTGAAAGTGCATTCAATGTTGATAAATGCACAAGCTGCAGGTTGATTAATTTTCAACCAATGCATGGGAGTTATTTTTCTTGAAACTACATTGAAAAGAAACAGGATACTGGGTGTATCAAGGCTTCAGTCGTATATGATAGAAATGTCAGAGCTGAGAAAAGACTGTAATTAAAAAATGACTGGAATAAACAGACTATCATTGTCCAAGAAAGTTATAACTATGGAGTGTACGTCTATGGATGCTCCAATTATTTCAATAAATATTTATATATTGAAAATATTGATACCTTCTGTTAAGTTTAGCATTAATAAACTTTTGCAAGTCAGTTTCATATTTCTTCATTAGGATGCTTGTACCATATGTATATTCACCTATACACACACACATGCAAATATGTGTTCCTATTTTAAAAATATAGAAATGCTTTGGAAAGGTAAAATATTTACAGTAATTTTCTTTGTGTTCCAGTCCAGTTTTTGATTTCACAGTTCTACTGTGATGCAGAGACATGAAACAGTTTCCAAGTTACTACATTGGCTTACTCTTAAAAAAATTAGATTCTTTTTAGCTCCAGAGAGCTCACAATTCTATGTATTAATAGCACATAAGGGATGATGGAGAATAAAGTGAAAGCTTTAGTAAATAGAAAGGGAATAGTTTGTGGTTTTCCCATCTAAACTACAAGACATTTTGACTACTGAATGYAATGTATTACCTGAAAATTATTAAAAAATAATAAATTATTAATGCTTCTATGCTGCCTAATAAATTATCATGTTGAGATTTTTATACAAAGRCTACTGTTTTGTATAAAAGTAGATTTTTAAGCTGACCGTTTCTTTTGAGAAGATAAATTGTGGTTATAATTATTCTGTATTATCAGTGAGTGTTTTGTACGATGAATTAATTTAGTGATTAAAATTAGTTTGTTTAAATATTTGAAGTCCAATTTGAGACAAATATTTTTCTTTTTTCTGCATGGTCTAAAACTGAATCCCGAYAGAGAACACAAAATCTATAAACAGTTATATTAATGGTGTCTGTCATTGATATGTCTGTAATTCCTGTTCTAGAAGTGATACAGATTTGGCATTRCAGGTTGTGGGGAATGGTGTTGTTAGATGCTTTCTCAGGCTGTCCTTATTTCTCACCAGTCCTGATGCAGATGAACTAAGTCCTAGATGTCCACTGATCAGGGCTTGTGTGTACACAATAATGCTGTGGATAGTAAGTGAAGGTGTCAGATGACTAGGTTTTCCTACTGCTTAGAATTACTCCTTACCTTTCAATATCTAGATTTGTKCAAACATCTAACTTACAGAAGCTCTTCCTCTTCTTGAAGATATTTTCTATTTTCACATTATCTTTTCAGTCACAATAGGAAGAAAGGCAGTCATAATATCTAATAATCAACTCAGAAATGCATGTTTGTATATTATATTCTGCTGTATTTTTTTCCTATTTACRTTCAATATTTCTTCATACAGGAAATATCTCGAAGTGTCTTTACTATGRAGTCATGGAAATTTTCTTTCACAAYGCAAACTTAGTTACAAAYCCCTTTTGTGAATAGGAGGTTTCTCTGRGTATTRRTAATGTTGCTACTAATTTATTTATTTAATTGCAATGTAGAAATACATGTAGACAATATCTCAAGGAAAGTGGTTTAAATTTGTTTTGTAACACCACCAAATTACAGACAGGTTGTAAAAAAATATTGTTGTGGCGTAAATTTCTTGTTTTGTTAAAAAGACTAGAAATACCATGAAGGGAGGAAATGAGATCAGGTCTGTTTACAGCAGAGTTGAACAGCAACCTTAAAACGTTGTCCGTGGAGTGAATATACTGCAATGAATTTCTGAAGTAAAGCTGTCTTCCTGGCTCCTCCYATGCAGATTTTCTTTTCAGAATTATTTCACTTTTTATAAAATTTGTACAGAATTATAGGTTGAAAAAAGAATTTATTTTTAAAATTAACATATTTCTCCCTCCTTATAAATTATTCGTCAATATCTGTGAAAGTATTTCTCATCTTTCTTGTTTACTTTCTATGTGCCCTATATATACATTTGCATATATATATATATATATATATATATATATATTTAATCAGAAATGTTGTTCTTCTGGTTTTGTTCAGTATTTTTGGTAGAGTAATGCAGCAGTAGAACCATGTGAACCTATGATCAGTTCAGACATCAAGTGAAATCTGTCTAGACACAGACACTGTGCAGYTCATTTACATAATATACAAGAATGTCAGTGCTCACTTAAATCACATTTGTGTTTGTTTAACTGTAGCATTAGTGGTTATATGGCACTTGCTTCTGCTGCTCTGGGATATTGACATTTATTGGTGGACTGACAGTAAACAKTAACTCTCCAAGTTGCTTTTTGAAGTCGATGATGTAAGAAATAAACTTACAAATTAGGAGTCTCTTGGTGGGGCCTGAACTCAGCTGATGGATACAATGGCATCCAACAACTGCATTAAGGAATGTAATAAATTGTTTTGAGTATTAACAGTGAAAAACATKAATAATAATAAGCAGTTAGCATTTGCAGTAGATATTGCATCCATGTGACACTTCAGAGACTTAAAAAGTCAATCTGTATTTCACACTAGATGAATTATATTTTTATTTCAAGCAATGACATTATTATGCCTGCAGGCAGTCATCAATCATCCTCTGACCTAAAAGTCATGGATCACTGCTATTAGGATTTTATTAAATTGGTAAAGAGAAACTTTGAACTTTGAAGGAGATGACATTTTACATGGAGATAATACAATAAAAAAACATTGTTGACATCAACAATAAATGAAGAGTGAATATATATTTGAAACAAAAATCAGGCAAAACTGATGTAAATAATACAGACTACTATCTGCTCTTTCTAATTTATTTTAAGTTCAATTTAATTTTCCCTCAATAACATAAAGCTTTCAAGGATTTAAACAACCTTTAACATAGGATGTTTAAATCATCTATTCTTTTTTATCTTTTGTTACAAGTGAACTAGCAGTGTCTCTTCAGACAACTAAAACCAATAGCAAGTCAATAAACTTTCTTATTTTTTGCAAAAAATGTTTACAGTTTTTGCTAGCTAACTAAATGGTAATAAACTAAGTTACAAATCCATTGATATCATATTCTTCCATTATTTTCTGCTCAAAAAAGTGTTTTGATAAAACATGCATCTAAGTAAGAGTTTTAGTACTRGGGTTCTTTTGCATGTTTTGTATTTAAAAGATATTATTAATATTCTCTTATTGTATAACCAGAACTAATTAATTTGTATGAGAAAATAAAAAAAAAACCCAAAAAAACCCCCACCAGATATATTAAAAAGATGCTTCACAAGGATTGGAATGAGTCATCAAAACAACTGAGGTGTAGTGAGAGAATGGAGAGAAACTAACACATTTTCTACTCTCTTGATTCAAGAAGTCTATCACTGATTTCAATGCGGTCAAAACCAAAGGAAGAATGACATTAAAAAAACAAGTGAATCAATATAAAGGTATTTTTTTCCTGCAATCTGCACTAAATTTTAACTATTTAATTAAACTCATTACTTTTTTTTCCTTGACTAGACTTTTCTTTAAAAATGTGTATTTATTCTATTCCTCTCTTGTACCAAGAGTGATGATGTTCTTTGAACTCTTGGTTGTGACATAATAAATTTTCCTTTCTCAGAAGTATCTGAGCTGGTGGAAAGCAGTCATGAGAAGTAAATGAAAGCATGGAGGAAAGATGAAGAAAGAAAAAGGTGTCTGGAGACCACATATCCCTATTGCTTTGAGCACAAGTACAATKTATTAATGAAAAGAGTCAAATGTGTTTTGCTCCTAATATTAGCACAGGCTTCTCCTATGACCTTCCCATGAAAAAAAAGAAGGAAAGGTTAAATTTATGGAAAATACTGTTGTGTGGTATTAAGATAGCCATATGGTTTCAACTATAAAATAATTTTGCATTTAGAAGAAATCTTCAGTTTTAAATACTGATGCACTCCAGTTATCTTTAAATCTTTTTCTATTTCTTAAAAATGTATCACTTCAGCTGTATAGTCAATTATGAAGCCTGTGCATCAGTAAATGCTCAATAGCCATGAAATATTTAACAGTAGAACTCTTTTTGCAACAGAAGTTCTTAATGGGATTCGGCTGATATAAGAATAAAYGTCTACCACACAAACATCATGTGAACCAGCCACTTTCAGATCCTTCTATAAATGCCAGAGTGAAAGAAAAATTTCTTGGACATGATCCCAAAGACATCTAAAGAAGTTCAGAGAATCCACACCCTTATACCCTTATTTCTATATATTGACTATAAATAGACCCTTAAATAACTAGTTTAAATATTTATATCTATGCTTATTTTGATAACTCCCACCCTGACCTTATTCTTTGCTGGCCACCTTTTCTGATGGTAACAGTAGTAGACAGTCTTCAGAGGGAAAATGCCATTTATTTTACCAGCCTAGAACTGTTAAAGGAASTGACTATGGAAACTTGAATTCCAAAAAAGTGATTTTGTTTAAAAGGGTTACATCCRTTGATGACTGTCTTGAGGATAGACAGCACTTTTTCTAAGAATGTGGGGAAATCAAGCTGGATTGGAGGTTGACATAATGTTTAGTTGTAAAAAAAAGTCAAGACAGTCTCCCAGAATTCTATTTCAAATTTTTTCTTATCTTTTGAGAAAAAAAATTAAAATTTCCACAGAGTAAAGGTTTCTTCTGTAAATCTGGGATATGTTTTCAAGCTAGACATAGCTGCAATTTTCCTGTATAGAATTTGGCATAAATCCTGTCAGAGGAAAAAAGATTAGCTTTAAATAGCAAAACACCAATGTGTAAAAAACCCTGCTAAACAAAGTAATGCAAAACAAACAACCTCTTCCTCCACTGTTATGATGGTAAGAGCTCCAAAATAACTATACTAAGGATTTGACATTCATCATCAGTTTGCAGGGATAGCTGGAAATCCACATAAAATGAACACAGAATCACAGAATCACAAGGTTGGAAGAGACCTTCAAGATCAGCGAGTTCAACCCAGTCCTAATAACACAACTAAACCATGGCAYTGAGTGCCACATCCAGTCTTTTTTTAAACACATCCRGAGATGGTGACTCCACCACCTCCCCARGCAGACCATTCCARTATGTTATCACTATTTATGTAAAKAACTTTTWCCTAATRTCCAAMTTAKATTTCCCCTGGCRTAGCTTAAGACTGTRTCCTCTTCT
>QVAJ01000040.1:2642926-2653663 GCA_003546035.1 Mixornis gularis | reverse complement strand
CTYCTTCTGAATCCCAGGAAGYGAGCASAGCTTGATTCATAGACAGCCTTGGATATTAAATGATCAGGAGCATCTCTGTGTTGCAAACCTCTGAGATCACTACTTGCTGCTGCACAAGTGTGTGTTCGAGCACTGAATTGTCCGTAATGAGGTTGCACTTAGGTATATTTAAACCTTACAAAGCATTTTTGCCTATTCTGAAGAAAYTGGTTTGATCTGACTATCCATAGGTGAAAATGATAAATACTGAAAATTAAACACTACAGGATTTCACTGACTGAAAGAAGAACGYAGTTTGGAATTCTTATGTCTTTTTCAGGTTAATAATGTTTAAATTACATATTTTAATATCATAAATGTGGGTTATGATATTTTGTGCAACAAAAATGCAAAAAACATGAAAATAAATATTTATTTTCACATTTGGATCATCCCCTGAGCACACGCTTTCTTTTTTCCCRTCTCTAAGTAAAACTCTTTTATAATTCTTCTGTATAGTTTATGCAATCACATATTTCAAAGACGTATACAACTGTAATAATAATMATACAAGCAGAGAGAAGTGTAACCAGAACAAAAAAAAAGAAAGAAACAAAAATCAGAACATGTACTATGCAATACATATAATGATCCATACTGAGTATCATTAATTTGATAATATAATCTATGTTATATCTATTACATATGAAATATGAATTGCATTTTGGAATCATGTTATATTTTCAATATAAATACATATTTAATGAAATGGTAGTAGTAGTTGTTGTTGAAAGTGACTTATTAATGAAATAATTTGCAAATATTTGGAGTTTGRCTGATTTTGAGGAAAATGCTTTGAATTGGTATGTTTTGGTCGTAAACTGCTAGTAACTGTGAAAAAGGTTSTGAAAAGTTTGTGAGGTTTTGAGGTTTGGTTTTCTTTTTTCTTCTTAGAATTTAGGCAGCAGAGAAAAATTTTAGATGAGTCTTTTGTTTACATCGTAAAAGTGATCAAAATTATGAGACCCAAAAGAGAGATAATTTCAGCATGCTTCATGCYTCTTTGTGAAATAATGTCCCTATTGTAAAATTAAGGTGAATTTAATTCTAATATATATCATAAAAAGGAGATTCTAGGGAGGCTCAATCAAACCACATCTTGTTTTAGCACTCTGTTCAAGATGATTAAATTTCCCATTTTCTGTTCTTGATGGGAGTTGAAAAGGGGAGTTATTTTTATTCCTTGTTCTATCCCCTGCTCATAAAATTATAGATTGCAGATTTTCAAAGAAAGTAAAAAGTCAACTCCCAGATGCACTCACTTCACAGGAAAGAAAAAAAAAAGTTATTAAAAATGTCAGTGCTGTCTTCTTTCAATTGTAATGATCCAGAAGAAAGAAAAAGAAGTGGTCTAAGATCAGCAGAAATTCTGCTAGGACAATTCTTATAATATGTTACAGTGAAAAATCTATTGATACGCAGCAAAAACCAATGCCAAAAAAAAAAAAATCTATGAAAAAATAGTATTTTGGCAGCTTCTCTAGGCTAAAACTGGCAGTTGAGGACACTGGCAGATCTTTCACARTGAATATAAAGACATATTTCAGATCATAAAACTGACATCTGTAACAGGCCATAATAGTTAAAAAGCTTGGATAACACTCAGTATTTAGTTCCCATTATAGATGTTTAGGGAAAGAAGGAACTTCTGGCCTTTTCTTGACAGTGATGTTGACAACCAGTCGAAACAAGCTAAACAATATTAAGTCTGACACTCACATGAGTTTGTTTATCKGAGGGAAGGAGGACGAGAAGATTGGTCATGACTTCATTTCTGAGTAGCCTTATTACTTGAAAATCTGTCCATTTTAAATTTTAACTATCTTTAAATGGCAAAGCTGTCTTTTCTTCTTCTCTCATTGAGTATATATTCATGAAGGCAGGAGGCATTATATAACTCACCACGAAGATTTTTTTCTGTCTACTTTTTTTAACTTTATTTAAGATGCTGATATAAGTAATTATATACATTTGGTGCAAATTAAGAACAAGAAAAAAGAAACGAGAAAAGTATTTACTTATTTTATTTTTAGGAATGTAGTATCTAGAAAGTTGATACACGATACAAAATCACTAGCCAAATAACTAAAACATTTGGGTCCAACTTGAATGAAATTCAGAATTATCCGAATGAGGTTTGGGATACAAAAAGAGAAAATATTTTATAATCAGTACTCAACAGCAGTGTTTGCCTACGCAAAATATAATATTTTAAAAATATTGAAATAAAGAATAAASTATATTTATAAGAAAGAGTTGGAAATACTGGGTTTAGGGTAATTTGTATTTAGGTTTTTTCCAAAAAATAAACAAACAAACCCACACCAACCAACAAACAAATCAACAAAAATACATCTCAGAAAGATTARAAACATCTTAATTTCAAAAACAATATGTAATAACATGTTCCATTGATCAGAATTCAACAAATGCTTTACTAATTGTGYGCTTTCATTTTTTTGCCAGTAGCARATGCACTTAAACAAACTGTGACTTCAGAACATTATTACAACATTGGATAGTAGCAGATTCAATTCCAATGCAGCCATTTTTGGTGTATTTGTGTGGTTTTGCTGCTTGTCTGAAATGAGGAGTATTGAATAATTTCCAAGTTTTAAAATAACTGTATTCTGTTTTATTCTCACATAATTATGTTGACTTAACTTTTGATTACCAAACTTCATAGAATAAATAATTATATGTCTAACTAGATCGAGAGAGAATTTAATATTAAACTAAGCACTCAAGTCCTCATAGAAAATCAATTCAACTTTCTAAATTAGTTTTGATATTAAATATTGGGCTTTTTCACACCCTGGGCTATATTCTCAATCACATTTAACATTCACAATATCCAAGTGAAATACATGAATGTTAGAGAGAAGGATAGTTGTCTCATTGGGAATATGTAGTGGATTTTGGTAGATTGGAATTAGATAGCAGTGCTTACAATTTGTTTCCAGGAACTTCTGGAATAGCCTAYARCTCTTTTTTGTYRTTGGTTGATTATGGTYTTTGGGKTTTTTTCTTCATTCTTCATTCCARTGAAATTTTAATTTATTGTACTTATTAAATAGAACTATTTGGTCTCATCTTAGTKTGGCTTTCTGAAACATACTTGTTTCTGAAACCATCTGATTATTTCAATGATCTGCATTTAAATATGAGGAAATTTAGACATTTATGAGTTGAGATTCAGTCCATCCTAAAATCAACCTCTAAGACAGATGAATTGACTTGCATTTTAGGGCACTTATTTTTCTGCACCAAAACCAGGCAAAAAATTTATCCTGGTACACATGAAAAATATGAGATAAATCTATGTGACCAGAATAAGGATGGAACTGCAAACAAGAGATTAAAATCACAACTTAATATCCCTCTCAACGGCAAAARTTATCTTATTAGTTTACCCCCAAGTTTAGAAATAGCAGCCAACTAAGGCAACTATTAGCATACAGCCTCAGGTTCCCACAGTTGATCACTGGGTAGCTTAAGTGTTTGGTTATTTCTTACCTCTCTGATTTTCTCTTTCTATTGTTTTAAATAGAAATTATTTCTCTTTCTCATGGCCAGAATCACGTCTGTGACTTGTAAAACATTAATTAAGACCAAAGGTCTTCTTTCTGTTTGAAGGATACATTATCTTTTGGATTCACGCACATTAGTTCTATTAATTACAGCAAATATTATGGGCAAGAGTATATGTTATATGATACTTACAAAATTGGAGTGTTGTCAAAATTAAACTAAGCTTGACTTTACTGAAAAATCATGAAGAAAGATGCTGTTTATCCCTCAACAAGGTTCAGGAGAAGTTATATGCATTTTATAGTGTAAGTGGRCACATAAAAACTATTGCAGTTTATATATATACATATACACATATATATATATATAAAGCAGTTTATATATATATATATTCGAATTTTATGTGTGTTTGCAATTATGCATAACTCAAACACTTTCAGGAGTAARCGATTTTGAGCGACAAAGGACTCAGTGTTTGCAGACTTACAAATTATTGTAGARGAAAGTTGGAAAATAAATTTGCTTTTTAACATTAAAATCTCATAAYCTTTCTAAAAGCGTAATCATATTTTAGGACCCCTCAAAGAGAAAAGTAGGGGACTTCTCTGTACACTGTTTTAGCTGCATCACAGAAAATGCAAACATGTTTTTGTTTTATCTTGGGAGGTTAGCTGTTAGTAGCTTGCAATATATTTATGTATCGTATTGATTCTTACTTTGAAAAAAGTTTTTAGAGAAAAATTAGTGAACTTGTAAAGTTATGTTACTAATGGAATCCATTTACTTTGTTTTTAAACTGATAAAATTCCTTGATCCCAATAATTTGAATGATGATAAAATGGTTAGCAGCMTTAGTATTCATCATGAGGGACATTGTCACCTTTATTGTTGTGGAAGCACTCAGATGAGAGTTGAGYTAAAAAAGTAAAGTGATGTGTGTTGTTTACACTTATAATCCCATCCTAGGGCATTCATGTGGGAATAGCTTCCTGTGTTCATAGGCTGTTTAGGTAACCATTGAATAAAATGAGATAGAATGCAAAGATGCACGAATCAGAACCAAGGGTACCCACACTTACGGCATTAAGACCTTTCTTTCCAGTATCCACAAATCCTAAATGCTTTCTGCAGTCTGTCTTGGCTCCAACAGGGCAATGTTTGTTTCTGAAACTTGATTCCACATCTAAGAGTGTTATAACCACGGAGCATTCAACTTACTACAAAATTCAGTCATGGATTCAGGAGACTGGATATGAGTTCTGAAACAGATGCTAAAAGCCATGCAGGAGATGGAGCCCTGGTCAGCACACTGGTTGTTACAGATCCCAAATTGTACATCTATTGGCAGAATTCAGAGAATTTTTTAGGTTGAAAAAGACCTCCAAGATAATCAAGTCCAACCTTTGACCAACCTCCACCTTGTCAACTAGGCCACAGCAGTAAGTGCCATATCCAGATGTCCAACCATTTCTTGAACACCTCAAGGGATGACTCCAACATCTCCAATGCTTGACAACYTTGTTCTGCCTTTCYCTYCTTTCAGAAAATRCACTGAGTGAAATTAGGAACATAAATTGACCTTGGAAATCCSTCTTCGGGAGCTTCACTCCTAAATTTTGGATTCAAAACTGCCAACAACTCTTTGATGCTTTTAACATTTTTAAATTCAAGTTCATCAAAGGCAAAAAATACCTCAAGACTGTAAATAATTAGCTGATAAGCACTTTCCAAAATACATGTGGGGGRAAAAAAAGAATTAGTGTTCTCAATCTTGTTTGAGTGAGTACACTGTTACTTCAGCAAACTGGATACATACAAATGCTATGAATATTGACAAATATATTTATATGGATATTGATGTTCTTATAGATACAGATGTAGATAACAATAGAGAGAAAACTTATTTTTATATAGTTAAATTTCAAACTACATTTATTTAAAAAAACTCAAATTTTAATTCAGTCAAAACACAAAGGTACATGACTGGATAAAATTTAAATAATGAGCCTGCTGTAAAAATATTAGATCTTTTTCAACTCTTTCTGCACTCAGTAATAAGTGTAGATGAATTATGGCTTAAACTATAAATAGTTACAGGCAATCAGACATTAGCAAGGCACCTGACATTGCTAACTATTCAAAAAGCAAGGCACCTGACATTGCTAACTATTCAAAAATATCAGCATTTTATTACTACGAAAGAATATAAGAATCAACTCAGAGAGTGGTGATATTCTGTTGACATTGTGAAGGAAAGGACAACTAACAGTTTGAGTAAAGTATTTCTAAAGCTCACCTCATTAATATATTAAATAATTTCATATTAAACATCAAAACAGTACGGTTTGTATGAAATTTAGTTGTGATTTGTAATTTTAGTGGGTTTTTTTTTAGAATTAGTTTTTGAAGACTAGTGGCTTCACTAAATCTATCTGCAGTACAACTGTTCTATTTTTTCTGTACCAAAATAAGGCCCAAGCTTTGATAGTTTTTTCTTAATTTCTTATTATTTTTTAACATTGACAGTACTTTTTCATTAACTTATCTATTATTATTGCTCATAGCACTGTCTCTATTTTCATATGACTTCTGTTTACAGAGATGAAATGCAAACTCTACCAAAGTAAAATTTGAATTGTTTTCTTTGTTTTCACAGACTATTAAGCAACTGCAATTTATTAGAGACCTAGAACATTTAATTAAAGCAACTACCTTCTGCCTTATTTTGTTGGAATTTTAGGGACTTAATCTTCATAAAGTTTATCCACCAACTGAAGAAGGAAGGTGTCGTTCAATGTCTCCAGAAAAAAAAAGAAAMAACAATAAAACCAACCAACCAACCGAACAAAAAAAAMCCAAAAAAACCAAACCTGTTTGTTTTAATGTAGCATTTGATATGTTTGCTTAAATTTAGGAGATTAGGTCCTTGAGTGTAGGGAGGGGGAGAATAAAAATTTGATAATTATGTGTAAACTGTGTTGACAACAAGATGCCAACTGTGTTGAGCACAAAAATGTATGGTATCTGTAAAAATCTTGCTAACTTATATAATTATTGCAAGGTAAGTAAAATATTCAAATGACCAAGATTTTGAAGAAGATGACCCCAAAACAAGAGAGAATATTAGCATAAATTTCATTGTGTTGTGGACCAGACAGCTATTATTTTTTATTTAGATCTGGCCAAACAAATCCATTGAAGTATTTGAATTTTCACTAGCCAAAATTAATTGCACTCAAACCTAGAGGAAAGGTGAAAAACATCAGAAAAATTGAGCCACTTAAAATCATTTGAAGCAATTAAAAWTGAATAATGTGATTCAAACAAACTTACCGTGCTTTGAGCCTGATGCTGATCTCATCAGCTGCTGTGTARAGAAAAAGTGTATGTTTGTGTTAACTCATATCAACTGTTCTGCACTTTTCTTTTGTTTAGTTACATTGATTGTGGCATTATATCATCAGGTTCCAATATCTCACAGGGTGCAGTCAGCTGTGTTCCTTGATTACAAGCCAAAGGATAAAGTCATTTACTAAGGTTGACAAAAAAGCTGTCAAAGCTATAAATCTTCCATGACTTACTGCTGGTTTGTTTACCTGTTTGTTTTAATCCTGTGTCTGTAGACTACTAACATTCAAGGACTTTCCTATTTTTTTCTCCAGCACTGGTAATGTAATTCCAGTTATTTGGGTTTTTATGCTAGGAAATGAAAGTATAAATTGATATAATTTCATTTTTGCCTTGTTTAAATTGGGATAAAGTTAATTTTCTTCTTTACTGTAGCCAATACAGTGGTGTTTTCGATTCAGTATAAAGACAATGCTGATGACATAGCAATGGTTTGGTTGTTGTTAAGTCTTGCTTACCCTAAGTTGTGAAATTTTCAGGTTCCCATGCTCTGTCAGTGAGCAGGGCCAGAAAAGAAACTGTGGTGGAGAGCATGTCCAGAAAAAGCTGACCTGAAATGGCCAAAGGGGTATTCCATACCAAGATGTCATGTTCAGTCTGTAAACTGTGGGGAGTTTGCTGGGGCCTACCAATTGCTGCTTGGAGACTGGCTGGATATTGATGGTGATCAATTGTATTGTGCATCCCTTKGTTTTGTCATGTTTTATTCTTCTCTGACTCTCATTATTATTGCTGTTATTGTTTTTATTAGTAGCAGTAGTAATAAAAATAATAATAATAAATGTTGTTGTTGTATTCTTTTAATTTATTTAAATAATTAAAGTAGCCTTATGTCAACCTCCTTCTTTTCTTCTTTTTTTTTTTTCCTATTTTTTGGCCCCACTTTCTAATTATCTTGATATTTATGGTTATAACTGATAAAAAAGACACTAAAGCATAAGACTACATTTTATAAAATATTACAGCAAAAGATGCCCTTCTAGTGGGATAATTTACAAAAGCATTCTCTGTTTTCTAAGTTTCTATGAATCTGTGAAATATTTTCTTTTGAAAGCAATATGAATATTGTGCAATTCAAATTTAAAATCATACTAACTCAGCCTTTTAGATTTTTAATTTAGTTATATGCCACAGGTAGTGTAGTTTCCTTAAAAACTAATGAATCCATCAAAAAAGAAAAAGTATAAAACTTTATACACAAAAGACTGTAATTTTTGCATACTGGTTAGTTCTGTGGGCCACTGAAAATGTTCTCAAAGAATTTTATCCTCAAGAAATACTTAGGGAAAAAAATTCTCAGACTTCAATTTTAATACAAAGATGTGAAAGTGTTTATGGAACCTTTGTAATCTAACGGTATACTTGCTGATGTAAGTATAAAAGTTACACAAAAGCCTTAACCCCAATCACACAGAAGTGAAAAAAAATGTGTATTAAAACAAGGGAACTAAAGAATCAGAGTGTAGAAAGTAACACTTTTTTTTTTACTATGGTACAAATATTCAAAGTTATGTATGTATATGGAGATATTTTCAACTACTGCAATTTCTATCTTTTGAGATATTTTGCTAGGATGTAGGATGTGGAACTTATCTGATGCTAATTTTTCTGATTGAAGTAGCTTTGGATAATTTGCTTGTAGATTTTAAAAACTACTTCAAAATTATACAGTAAATGAWTTTTTTCATGTAGTGCCTCATATCAAAATCTATTTTCAGCTTCCACAGCCTTCAATGTGATTTGTYTGAAGTCTTCAATGGCAGCTTCTCACACCCCAGACGCAGTGAGAACGGAGCAGACATGGGTATTGGGGAGGCAAACACCGYGTCTGCATGGGCAGGTGCAGCCTGACATGCACTTGCCGTGCCYGGGCTGCAGTCTGGCAGGACATATGCTGCCCATAGCCCAGGAGCCACGTGGCTGCAGGAGCACCGAGCCTCCTGAGAGGTGGGGTTCAGTCACTGGGACAAACGGCACTGTGACAATAGGGCTGTGAATTTTCTGGATGGGTACTGGCATCTATACAGCCACTTCATATGGCAAGCAAAAGAGATGTTTGCCTGCACTGTTTAACTGTGTCTTCTCTCTTGCTTTGTGGTGGTATTTTACATCTCTTCATATTTGTGTACTGACTGAATTTCTGTCTTTTGTGCTCGTCAGGACACTTTCTGTTTAAATGAGGTTATATTGCAATTAAAATCCAGAGCAGAGGTGTTGTTGACAGCTACCAGTGAGCTGAAGAGGTCATCACACTGTTTATTTTGGAACAAACTTTTGTTCTATATACTTGTGTATACACTCATCCAACCCACAGACAATATGGTTTAAAAGWTTTAAGGTTTTTCTAGTGAAGGAAATAAAACAACAACAAAAAAGCACCGAGTTAGCATATTCGCAGATGTTCTTTATTCATATTTCCTGATTTTTCTATTGCATTTATAACAGTGCATTGTCAATGTAACATATAAATGTCTATGCTTTAAYTGCATGTAGATGGATCCTTACCATCTCATCAGAATGATCTCTCAATTACTTCTGTAGCCTCAGAATGCATTTTTGCATGTCATCCAGCTTCTGAGCCGCCCTAGGAAGACTTTCCTTTTTTTAGCAAGTGACTCAGAATTTCATTAGTAAAGAAAGTTAGAAGATTTAGCAGCTAGTAGGTGTTCTAATCCTCAGGCTAATAATGTTTTTTCTCCGTTCCTATTGTAATGTGGAATCTGTAGCCTGTATGCAAARCAGAATGAATATTTGGGATACTATCCTCTGAGCAGACACATCTTCAGATAATTCTTTGAATGACCTACATGTACTCAGATACCAAAATTTTTATAACCCTAGCCTCATTACCTCCTTCTGGCTCATTGTATGGGAATAACAATTGCTCCAAAAAGAAACTTTGTGTAATTTCTAGATATACTGTGACTATCTAACAATTATTACCCCTGGGGTTTTTAGATACATTTAGACCACTAAGATTAAATAATTGCATTTTCTTGTTCTATCTTCATGTATGCAATGGCTTAGAGTACTTGATTACAATTTATGGACTCAAAATAAAAWGCAAAAGAAATAAATTATRCACTTGTACAAGGATTGTATATTCCCTATACGAATATAAAATTGCATTGGTTTCTCTTGTATGTTTTGCTGATTTTTATGTTATGAGCTTTTTACCAGATCCGTTGCTAGTATGTTGTGGTTTTTTCTGTAGTGATGGAGGGGGACTTGTCCAGCATGCAGAGATTCAGATTCAAATTCAATTTTATGCTTATTTTATTTGATAAATCTAAAAAAATAACTTGGCTTGTTAAATGAGCAAAATATTTTCTGCAGTCTTATTTTCCAYGAGATTAATTTTCAATTTTATTTTTTTTTAATGTGTGCTAAGAACTTCGTGCAGAAAGGAGTRTCTGATTGGTTTTGCTAGTTCTTTTGGGGTTTTGCCAGATTAACACTCACTGGACATTGAGTGTGCTTCCACACAAGTAATTTTTTCCATCTGCTCTCATAGCCTTTATTAACTCATTCGTTACAAATTATTTAGTTCTTTGTAAATAAACTTATCTACCTGCCCAACAACTATTAAGGATCCTCCTTTTTTTGTGTACATGAATAAATCACCACGTGATGTTTTTCAAATAAAGAAAAAAAAATGCATGAATTTACACGTTATTTATTTATCATTGAGAGATGAAAAAAAAAAAGAGGGTGTTTTTTTTGCCATTGAAATAGTTGTTTTAATTTTTTTTTTTTTTA
>QVAJ01000040.1:2626334-2636503 GCA_003546035.1 Mixornis gularis | reverse complement strand
GTATCAGACAGCAATGCTTGGAGACAAATGATTATTACTGGATGCAGTGTCTCTTGAATGAAGAATTTAGCCACCAATGATCATCACCATCCATTTTGAAATATATACACCAYTTCAAATACCTAACAGATAAACTGGTTAAATATGATGCTTTAAAAAAACCCACCACTTTATCTAAATTCAGCATAGTTTTTTTTTTTTCCTGTGGGAAATGAGTAAATTACTTTTTTGACAGACAAAACTGTCCTCTCTCCGATTTAGAAAGTCAATGAAGACAATTTAAATACAAATATGTCTCAGCTAAGGAGAAAAAAAAAAGAAAAAAAGCAACACTATTTAACAGAACTGTAAATATTTCTGTCTTTACAAGCAACTTGTGCATATACCAGAAAGCAATATCCTCTAGTAAGTTTGTCAAAAACGTCTAAAAAAAATGTACTGGGTTAGCTGGCATTTTTCCAGATCAAATGAATTAGTCCTGTACACACCTGATTACAATGTATATACATACATGGAAAAAAATAATGGAAAATTATTTTCCCYCTTTTATTCTTTGGACTGTTAACATCTGGCTAAACAAGAGGCAGTACCTGATTTTTTAATAAAATTTAAACTTAATAAATAATTTTGGTCTTCCCATTGAAATAAGGTGATGACCTACCCCTTAAGAGTGGGTTGTCACACAAAATGTTAAGATAAACAGATAAAGGAAAGTTAAAATCTAATTTTACAAGTTGTCTGTTAGGAATTACTTTCTGAAGTGTGAAGATTTCTTGTGAAACAGAAATCATCATAACTCTCTTGTAGGTCTGAGAAATCAGAGTGAGTTAGTCTCCCCTTTTGGTGCTAAATATGAATTTGAGAAGATCAAGCTTTTACATCCAGGTGGAAATCTTCTTAGCTGATGGTTTTGTTGCTGTTTACTTAATTCTTTAAAGGCATTTATTCTATGTTTCCTCTAATTTCTTTGAGTTTTATTCTCTAAAAAATAGCATCATCTAATGAGGCTACAGACAATACAATATTACAAATACACTCCTAATGTATACTGTTAAAATTTTTCATTCAAAGTCAGATTATTTTAAATTAAACGCCATCTCTTTTGTCAAGGGATTGTGTAAATTCACCTATATTTTTTGGCTATTAAAAGACAAATATCTCAAGAATTATTTCAAAAGAAAGGCAATACTTTATCACAATATTACAGGAATCATCAGTACTTAAAATCTAGTACAGCTATAATATTGTTAAAATGTAATAACTTCACGTAAAATATATTACARTTAAGACAAAGAAATTTCTTAGTGTTCCTGGTCAACTGCATTCTGTTAATATTTCAAGGGGATACACATGTACCACTTTTAGAGCCCTTATTCTTCCTAAAATTTTAATAAACGCCACATAAGCAGAAGTCAAGTTAGTTTTTTGTTTTTTTGTTTTTTTTTTTTAAACAGAATAAAATACACTCAATCATCATAGATAAAGTATAGTTACTTGCTTCAAGAACTACTCACATGGCTGTCCTGTTTGTTTGTTTGTTTTAAAAGGTGGAAGAATGTATTGTCAATTATGACATGAAATCAATTATGTTATGGAAATGAAAAGGAGTGCAAAAAACCCAATTTTTGCTCTACCATTTAGCTTAGAGAACTTGTCCATGATCTATTCWGAGAGATCAGAAGGTAACTTGTAGCTCACAAGAAAGCTCCCTAACCTCCAGACAACAGGGAATATGGGAGAAGGTGAGGCAGCATATTTTGCCTGACTGCTATACAGATGATCAAAAAAGTAGGGACTTAATGACATTCACAGAAACAGAATAGATTTGAAAAAGAGGTTATTTTCTCTTTTAGTGGTGATGAACTTACAAAGAAGAATTTCACACCTATGTGACTTCTTTATTTTAATTTTGGAAGAGAGCAGCCAAAAAAAATCTTCAAATTTTTCAGTTAGAGTGCAATAGTTATGATTTTTTTATTTTCCCACACCCCCACACTCCCTGCCCTCTCACCCCTCAAGTAACAAAAATGTGAAATAAATAACTTATTTAGCTTAAMTAAAGCTCTCTATGCTAGGATGAAACATGCAGGGACAAGAACAGTGMTGCAACAAAAGGAACTGTTTTGTAACATTGGGTCAGATACAGAGATTTTAAAACTGAGAGCTAAATTCTTTGAAATCATGGCAATTTGGATTTGTGCAGAACATTACTTCAGCTGACTTCATGGGTCATCCTAAACCTTGCAAAATCAATGGTTTTTCAGCTGAGTTCAAAGACGTTAGGATATCTTCTTGGAACTTCAAAGACTATGAAGTGTCATAGCCCCAAGCAAAGAAATATTACTAAGAAATATTAATAGTGTGATTATATATATAAAATAATGTGTCATGTAAGCACACTTAAAACACAGTGGATAAAGTACTGCACTACTTCACCCATCTTGTAAGTTAACTAACAAGGAACCAAAACACTTTATCTGGATCAGGAAAATCACCAGAAAACTGACTAGATCAGCACAGGCTTTGGAATATTACCCACTCCTWCTGTTTAATATTGGTACCAAAAAACATTGCAAGAGGAAGTCCAAGGTCACTCAAGTGAAATTTCAGGGCCCTGGGAACAATATTTTTTTTWAAATAAATAATTGTTAATGACATGAGAAAAGTGCTGAGAAATGTAGCACCTGCAAGCAGCTAGACATCTGGATAGTTAAGATTTTATAATTAAACAGCTTTTTTATTTAYTTTTCCTTTGTTCTTAATGGCATAGAACATGAAAATTAAAGCAGTCGTATTTTATAGATTCACATACTTTTATAACATTTTGTAGCTTTAATTTCYTGATTTCTGCCTGCTTCCATTTTCAAATGGACACATTCCATCTTTCAAACTCTTTTTTCAATTGAAATAATTTTAATTTTGTTGTGGATAACAGATACCTGCATTATTAATTAAAAAAAAATTTAAAAATTAGCTTGTAAGTTGCTGGGGAAAAAAAAATAAGCTCAATTCACTCAGCTTGAAAGAAATCAGGATCAAAGTGGTCTATCAACTTATTAACAATATGCAATTAATCAGCCGTAATTGAACTACACATTCAGGACCGATATCATAAAAACCTTTCCCCAATTCATGGTAGAATTTCCAATCCCTGACCCAGAATCACAAACRAACCTGCTTCTCCCTGGGGTAGATGTGCGTGCTGGACTTTTATGCTTCCCAGATGACCTCTACCCCCCTACTAACATACGTACTCGTCAGTGTGACAGAAACCCATGGTGCCAGACACATAAACCTAAAATGTGGTACCCATGTGTTGTCCTGAGTTTTTCTGTCTCTTGTCTTTCTGAAGAACTTTCTCATGCAGCCTTGTGTAAATAATGTCTATTCTTAGAATGTTTACATACTTCTCCTGTGAGAGAAGAAATGATTGATGGTGATGTCCACCATCCAGGCTGAAGGGGTGGCAACCTGTGTAGCCAATCCCTTGACCTCTCTACATATGTATAAAATACTGGAGTCAGATAAAATTAAAGATTAGAGAGCTTTCTACAACTGCCGTCTCCTGAGCCTCTCTCGAGTGTTCCTAAATTGGGACACGCCCAGCTTCGCCCCGCGACACCCATGTAACACCCCACTAGCTGAAGTGCCCACTGCAGTTTTCAGGAAGGCTACTTTGCCCAACCTGGATAGGAGTTAAAGTGTCACAGGGTGATTTCTGGCAACATCAAAACATGTTTGACTGCTGCTCAGACATCCTMTTCTCTGAGGGTCTCCTGTGTGCTTCAGAAATAAAGCTTGAAAAAATGTGGGAAATACTGGGATCTCTAAGTGACTCCAGTAATCTCTGTTTTGGCAGCTATTTTGTCCCTGAAGTCCTTATTTCTCCGCATTGATTGTTAGAGAATTCTGGTTGATTAGCACTACTTTTGATCAAAAAAATCCTGCTAGCATAAATTTTCCTGTAGTGTTATGTTTTTTTGCGCTTTATAAGGACAAGACTTTGAAGTTGCAGATCTCTTCTAAATACCTAGCCAGAGTGGGAATAGAAACAATACCTCGTGGAGCGCTGCGTGTYGCACAGTAAGTAGAGGAGAGAGGTTTATAAATATGTTGTTTCTGTTGTGGTGAAAAAAGGTCTTTCTCACTTTGTGAATATAAAAAAAAATGTTTATATTTGCATAATTTTTCTCCCTCATCTGGGTATTCTGAATTTTCATTTAAGGATATTTGGTTATTGGGACCAACTTTCCATCTTAATTCTGAAATTATTGAAACATTTTATCATTGACTTTTATCACATCTTCTTCCCTGGCAAAACAAAGGCATGATCCAAAGTTGGAGCTACATTTGTSCCTGTGAGAGTGATTCCTTTTCCCCAGGTGAAATGGTGCAGAGGAGCCACATTCCATAGAGTGTAGATCCTATGAACTATGAAATCAACATATCTCTATGACACAAAAATTAAAGTGAGTTCTCTGGTATCCTAAAAATTAAATCTTCATTTTATGTGAGGCTATGGATTTTGATTCTTCATGTGCTGTTAGAACATGTATATTTAATAGAGCCAGGACAGTTCTGGGTTGACTATGTACTGTGTTTGAGGAACTGATCCCTACAGAGCCCTACCCATACACTGGCTTGAATTGTGACAGGGATCTTACACATACCTTGGACCCTATACACATTGGCTTGACAACTTGCTGCCAGATGCTGACTGAACCTGCTTACTACCAGCAGACCGGCTCTGGTCTTGTTGTTCAGGAAGATCTGTGAATCTCTGTCTGTCACTGAGGGCATTGCCCTGCCCTTGGCCTCCAGCCCTCCATCCCTTCAGGARCAGGCCACTATTTCAGCTTCCTGACTATCTGCCACAAAAGGATTTGCAAGTTTGAAGGTTGCACTGTGAAGACAGGTCACAACCAGTGTTTACTAGAATATCTTATAATAATTAAACTGTTATTCTTTTTATTGAGCTGCTGTTGTTTACAAAAATGACTTTACAGAGTAACTCTGACTACCTCACAGCTCAGAGCCCCTCTCACTCATAGAAATGTGTCTGGATCACCATCTGAGAACCCTACCCCAACAGCTTACTCAGGTGCCAAGGGTCACAAAGATGTGCCACTAGTTTCTTACTAAGTGGTTGGAAAATACCTTTATGAGTCCTATGTTTTACCAGACATATATACATGGGAACCTGTAATCTCTGTCTACAGAGGCAACATGTAGACCTGTTGCATCTTGGATGTGGTTAGAACTATAGAACATTTTGCTGAAGCAGATGTTAGTGGCCTTGAGCGCRTTCAGGTGCTTCTGCCACTCTGACTTTGTCAGTTCTTGCAGCTTCAAAAGGACTGACGRTTGCTGGAGCTATCCAGCTCCTGGGAAACATTCAGAAATTATCCCTCAGCACGCTTGTTTTTTTGTTTTGTTTTTTTTCCCCAGTTTCCTCTTTTTTGGTAAATGTTTCTCTGTATGCAAACAGAAGCACACAGATTTTCATCTAATGGACCTAGCTAACAAAAGTGTTCTTTGGTATGTGGACACATGATATCAATGCCTGTGCCACAGCCATCCAATATAATGAAAAAAAAGAAAAAGAAATGGAAACAAAAGCTAAACACCTTCAACATGTCTGATGATCAAAGAAAGCATCTGTGTATCTAGCATACTGCCTTTTTTTTTTTTTCCAGGCACTTGAATTAAAAGAGAATATTATTCTCATAAAATAAAAGGTCAGAGACAGACGTGATGCTTCAATGCTTCTCTGACAAATATGACCTCCTCAGGGCAAGGTTTAACTTTTGGAAAATACTTGCATTCGTTTATTAGTAAAATCATCACTCTTTTTACAGTGTGTTTGTAGTCCATCCCTTTCATCTCACTGTCGGTTGATTTCTTTTTCTGAGCTGCTCWGATATTCTCCATTTCCTGCCCAGCCGTGAGAAAAATAGATTAGACAAAGCTTTCAGTGTAGGACCTTGAATAATTTTTTTATTCCCAACTTTGTTATCATRCCTAGCTGATCTACTGTTTCAGCATCATTAAGACTGAATGTAAATGGATATATGATAGAGTAATGAACAAATGAAATGTTTCTTCCTGAGGTATTAAACTTTACCATATAATACATTTTGGAAGTATCTGCATTACTTAAGATGTGCTCTTCCATTGTACATTTATAGAAGTAGAATTTATTGAGGACAGAGTATCTGCAGGATCTAAATCAAAATTAGATAAACCTCTTCAAATATTAATTAACAGATTGGGCAAATTTTCCTCCACCCCCAAAAAAGAAAGGGAGATGTTGCTGTTGTTTTAACTTTTAGTGCTCACATTGTTGCCATTCTGTCTTGTTGTGTATTTCATGGGAAGAAGGACAATAAGGTAAGAGAGGTGTCAGAAATATTATTTTGTTCCTCTAGACTATAAAGTGAGCATAGAGAAAATAGAGCTATAGTTAAAAATCCTMTTCCATTAAATTAATGAAATTATTTTTTCAATTAATTAATTCYTTTTTTCCCCACATTATTCTTTCCACAGATGAGAGACAAACCTGTCTATTACTTTGCAATACTCAGAAATAATACCTTTATTGTAACAGATTTCCTGATAGACAGTTAAACATTTGCCATACTCTTTTTCATCCTGGATAATTTGATCACTGTAGGGCATGTCGTGCATAATTTTACAAGAATGGAACACAGAAATTTACATGACACAAAATAATTTCAACTGAAAAACTACTAAGAAGAAATACGACACAGTTAAAAAAAAATTCCCTAATTGTTTAAAGAAGGACAGTGAAGCAAACTGAAAAGGAATAATTTATGCACTTTTTTGCATATTCCTTCCTSGGATACTTTTGGTCACACTGAGGTTAGACTGAATCAATGGCCACAGCTTACTCAGTTTTGTGTGGCAGGTAGAACATAGCAGGGGGTGAAATGAATTCATCTTTCTGTCTTCAACTGAACTAAAAGCAATTTTATTCTTCCCATGTGGTCACTTGAGGTGCTTGTCATGTTCAAGCTAATGATATCAGGCACCCTCAGGTTGTTTAAGTATTCATGAAGTAATTAAATTCTCATTAACATATAAATAAAAGAAAACTGAAAACAAGTTTAGGAGGCACCTAACATCTGTTCTARTGCTTTTAAGTATTAAAATGTGCCACATACAGAAGGAAAAGTGCATTCTGTTTAGGCAAGTATTTTGCATAGATTATTTATAGAAACTGTAATTAAACTGATTTGGCATATTAAGTAAAATTAACAGCAAAGCATTATTTAGGTAGTCCAGTGTCTCTGAAACTTAAATAAGAAATTTAAAATAGGAAAGAGAGAAGTAAAATTAATTTTTATTTGTTCTGAGATCCAGATAAAATGACAATTGAAAATTTGYTCCTTCCAAATTAGAGAAAGACAAAAAAATCTTACACTGCAGGCATACTTCCAGCTGTTCTTTCAAAAGGTTTCAAAATACATTAAAACACTGGTTTTTAATAATAAGTTGCTACTGACATTTGAAAAAAACAAGAATTCCATAAAATGGCTAGTAAGTTTACTATTATGTTTCTTCAGACTGAATTTAATGCACAATATTGTCATACAACTTTCAGACACAACCTTATGCTCTAAAATGAATTTTCCCTTCTAACATTAAGCTGTTTACTTCTTTAGATAATTTTTCCCAAGAAACTATATTTTACCTATTAATGAAATGTGTGCTCTGTCTTCTATACCATGTCACTGCAGTTTTCTGTGTGATAGAAATGGCTAATAAAATTAAATAATCTTGAACCATAGTTTGAGAATGATAGGCTGAAAAATAGCAAAAGAGACAGAAAAATCTGTTAGAAGTATCTTCAGGATGTGTTAAAATAACCATTAAAATAACCATTTCATTGAACGGATACAGCTCTGGAAGAATGCGTTTCTGATAAGTAAATCTTTCAAATGTGACTTTCAAGGGAAATATACTGAATTGATTGTGTTATTTTCTGTTTGTAACAACCTCTGTCTTGTTTATTATCATAATCTATATTAAAAATGTATTATGCACCAGTTTAATTTCATTTTGGTCTTATTGACTTAGTGCAAAGTACATAAGATACACGCTTATATTGCCCTTACTTTTAACAGAGTGAAATGTATAATCAGAGAAATTTAACATTTTTTTCCAGTTTATGTTATATTGTCCATTTCAAAAAGCAGTATTTCATGCATTATTCTATGCCTTATTTCATGCCTTTCTCCTTGCTGTGATGCCTACAGAGGGAAATGTATGCCAGTTATGCAATGTGTTTGGTGCATGCTGAAAAGGATATATTGCAAAAAAAAAGCACATAGATCTCCCTGAAATAAAAAGATAAACCCACTTTTTTTCTGGTTTTAACTGTGGCAGACAAAATCCAAGTAATTTAAAAAGAGCAGTGAGTTATCATTATAGACACCAACAGCTATTATTCTTTTTATAAAGTGTGCTATTCATTGCCAGTTACAACATTTACAAGAAACACATGAAAATATTCTCCTCTTTGTTTGGTTCAAAACCTGTTATGAACTCATATCAGTACCCGTCAGCTGTTCTGATTAGCAGAGAATAATATTTTCTCATGCATTACAGCAGTAAAAGGAAATTATGTACTATTAGAACCCAGGAAAAAAAAAAAATAAAATCAGTCCAAAACCCATACAACAATGAAGACACTAGCTGAAGCCTGCATAATTGCAATCTTATACTGGTAAAAGCTCATGAAAAATTAATTTGGTAACTCATGAAACAGGAACCGAGACTTGGTTCTTACATGCCTACAGGACAAGGAAATTAAACATTACAAGGCTTGCTTGAGAGAATGTCTGCCCCAGAGCAATTATCTGTGCTTACCTTGGAATCCCTACTGATCTTAGATTATCTCACAAAACACATGAGAGAAATACTGCCAAAATAAACTCTAATCTTTTTATGAACCTGAAATAGGGAGCAAACTCTTGAAGTCTGTATGAATATAAAGCATTAATATTGGTATAATCTCTTTAATGTGGGGATGGGTAGTCAACATGCATTTTCATGAAGTACTGGTTCAAAATAAGAACTCATCTTTTATTACTATTACTCAAAACACTGTTTTAGAAATCCTTATGGRTAGGCTTTTCTTCATGACTAAGCAGTTCTGGATCCAGGGTTGAGTCATGATGGAGAAAAGATGGTAGAATCAATAGTTGTTGACCACATTGCACATATTTCATAAAAATGCTACCAGTATSCGTAAATAAAGACATATTGGTATATATAAAACATGGTTTAGCCATACTGCTGTCAGGAAACAAAACTGAGCCTAGAAAATTTACAGCTCTCTCTGGAAAAGGATGTTCTCTGTTGTTTCCTATTAAACACTCATTTGTGTCTTTAGTGCATCTTCTGCTGCCAGACACAGTTACATTGAACATTACACTTACCAAAAGTTTATTCATTAGTAGATCAAACTGATTTTTCAATTGTACATGTATTTTGCTATATTAAAAAAGACAGACCTCAAAGACTCACTTGATCATCTACACTCTACCTGTACACTCACACACTGGCTGTGTTTCTGACAAATGCAAATTTCTCAGAGGTATATAATTTCCAGTGAAACAGCTTTGTGCATGTGAATTAAACTATACCAYCCCACTTCTTCAAGGTCATAATTCAAGGACTTAATATTTTTTTATTGCTGAWATTATGTTATTGGTTTATTCCAAAATGGAGCAASGTGTCAGGGTATAGAAAACTTCCAACATTTCTCTGCAAGAGCGAGCTTTGGACAAATTTTAAGGATATTATGTTCACATAAACAGCAGTCTTCATTTTTTTCAAACAGAAATCATGCAGATATCAAAYGCTTAAATAACTTTGAGAATAGGAGTTTAACTCAATATGTAAAGATGTCACAAACCAAGGCAGGGTTAGAGCTCAGCATTACGGATTGCTGCTACGACCCTGGTGAAATTAAGCTTGTGTCTCCATTTGGCTGCTATTGAAGAACCTTTTTCCAGTGCACCTTGTTGATTCCTTATCAGTGAGATCATTGCTTTACCCATCTGGTTTCACTTTGGAGTCTCATCTCACTTTCCTTTACGGAATAGGCTGCCCTTGCTTCTCCCTCATGAGACTACTCTCTT
>QVAJ01000040.1:2600355-2619884 GCA_003546035.1 Mixornis gularis | reverse complement strand
TCCCATGTCATTCACTACCTAATACTATGGGTACTTACATTCCTTTTTATTACCCTTGATGGAATTTAACTTCTTCACATGTCCATAGTTGGRTTTGGTCTTGATTGGCATGAAACTGCTTAAGATCTGTCATGAAGCTGAAATTGATGAGGATCAAAATTATCAAAAAGGTCAATTTCACAAAAATGCTGTAGAATATAGAGTGGTTTTGTCTGGAAAGGACCTTCAAAGATCATCTTGTTCCACCCCTTTGCCATGGGCAGGGGCATTTTTCACTGTATTATGTACCTCAAAGGTCCAATGTGATCTTGAAAGGAGTGGTGGTGGAATCAACAGCTTCTCTGGGTAATCTGTTGCAGTGTCTCCCCACTCTTATTGTAATYAATTTCTTTTTGGGTGCAATACAAATCTACCCTCTTTCATTTTYAAAYCCTTGCCTGCCCTGGTAAAAAGTTCCTATACAATTTGACTACAGACCCCTTTAGGAACTGGAAAGCTGCTATAAGGTSTCCCTGRAGCCTTTTCTTCTCCAGACTGAKCRGCCCCACCACTCTCATCTTGTTTTCATATGAGACGTTCTTCAGTCCTCTGATCAGTTTTGTGGCCTTTCTCTATAGGGAGAAAATCACCACCCTCAACCTTCCAGCCATGCTTCTGATGCAGCCCAGGACACAGGTGGCTTTCTGGGCTGCAGACAGATGTGTACAACTCTTCATCCACCAGTATCCCCAAGTGCTTCTCCTCAGGGTTGTTCTGTATCCATTCATGTCTGTGTTGATATCRAGGGTTTCACTGCAGAACTTTTCATTTGGTCTTGTTGAATTTCATGAGGTKTACACAGGCCCACTTCTCAAGCCAGTCAAGGTCCCTTTGGATAGCATGACTTCCCTCCAGCGTGCTGACTGCACCACACCGCTTGGTGTTGTCAGCACACTTGCTGAGGTGCAAGACACTCTGTGTCACTGATGAATACGTTAAATAATGTTTCTGCTGGTGCAGACCCATATGAGAAAATTCTCATTACTGATTTCCACTTGGACATTGAGCCATTGACTGTAACTCCTTGGATGCAAACATCTAACCAATTCCAYATTGATCTATTAGTTTATCCATCAAATCCGTATGCCTCTTTCTTAAAGTCAGGCTTATTGGGGGAGATGTTATCACAGGGTCTTTATCAGTCCTGGTAAATGATATCTGTATCTGTTTCCTTGTCYGCTGATGCAGTCACTCTGTTGTAGAAGGCCACTAAATGTATTAGGTAAAATTTACTCCTGATGAAGCTATGTTGACTATCTCTGATCACTTCCCTGTCTTCCCTTGACATACTTCATTATCTTACTGGGCACTGAGATGAATCTGACTGGATGGTACCTCCCAGGAGCCTCCTTATTACCCTTTTTAAAGATGAATGTAAACACTCCCCTTTTTTCCAGGCACTGGGGASTTCTACATGAAAATCTCATTCACAGTGGAATGCATATTAACTAAAAGCTAGCTTAAATAATGGATTTGCTTATACTGATGGGTGAATCTAAAGATAATTCATGTCCAAGSTGAGCACTTGGACTTTTTGACTTGGAGGCTTCTTTCACCAACTTACCTTGACCARAACAAGGGAGGAAATGTTCTTTGTCTACCATATACAGTTTATATTCAAATCCGCAGGAACTGAAGAATCTGCCTATAACCCAGATGTTGCTTGCCTTCTGAGGCCTTTACCTTGCTGTTTGAGGTTTTGTTCTGTTTTACTGTAATTTAAAGTYAAAAAAAGCTAACTTAAATCACAGGTGTTATAAGATAGCGTACATAAAGAACTTTGATTCAGATGTCCTAGATTTCAGCATAACTGTACACAGAAGTGTCTTGATAACTCAGTACCCTTCACAAAACCTKGTACAGCAATGTACACTCAGTTCTTCTGGGAACAAAGAGGTRTTTCACAAAGAGGATCTAAAAATGGTAATAAAGATCTAGAGTCATTCAAAATAAAATGTTCAGGACAGATCTTCAACACTTCAATCTTCAACACTTAGTTGCTCARATTTCAGATTCAGCATTTCATCTCTATTAACTGAAAACTAATTTTCAAAACATAAATGCTAACACTCAGAAAGAAGAGAAAAGATATTACTCTTTTAGGAACAGTCTTTCCAACCTTTCAGGAATATTTTATTGGCATAACATAGTGTGACCCCAATTTTTATCCTATCTTGACAAACATTTTCTCCCATATCTGTTTTTCAAGAACACTGTATCTGCCCCTCCCCACAGTACYTTAGGTTAGGATGGATCAGATATACTAAAAAATCCTGTCTGCTGAAGCTGTGTATCTGCAAGAAAGAACAATTCARGTTTTATTGTTCCAAGAAGAAAAAAATCTTAATTACAGACTCTCCATGCATAGGACAGAAAAAYATTCAGTTTCAGCCTTGAAACTGAATTTATATTTTATTCAGTGACTGTGTAATGCAGAATACGTGGACTTAGATTGAAGTCTCTGCCCTTCAGATGAAGAGCTTCTTTACCTTTCTCTTTTTCCAATCCTGGATGAATCTTGTTTCATTTTATTTGTCCCCATGGCAAGGCTTCAAGAAGAGAGATAAAGAACAGCCATAAATGGTTACCRACATAACCTGCAATGTAGTTGTTAAGACATGTTATTGTGAGGTTGAAAATGGAATTTTAAACTTTTCAGATARCAACCTTATATCCAGGGTGAATGAACTAAACACTAGAACCCATCATTCTTATCTTAAAAGGAACATGAAGACTGTATTTAGGATAGCACTTGAAGCTGTTAAGGCCAGTTGACTGGAGTTACAACCTCAGGATGAGTTAATACAGAAAGTGACACTTCTAGCTTTACAGTTGTGGGTGAGTTCCTGTTCACCACACCACTTGCTGGAATCTCAGATTGCTGAGCTGCTGTGTTTACTTTTTGCCAGACCTAATATAAAAAACCCATACATCTATCACAGGGCTCTATGATCCATTTGGGGGGTAAGCATTAAAAAGTTATATGCTTACAATCTCAGCGTGTGGGGCCTCTCATCTTCTAGTAGGCCTAGTCCAAAGTCATAGACTTCCTCTGGGAAAGAAGGCTTTTGCTTATCCTTTTGTGCTTTTTTCTTTTGTCTGTCTAATCATAGGCAAATTTTTCTTTGATCCAGGCACCTCATGTTCAGTATGGTAARGATAATTATCCTGCAATTATTTCAGGTAGGCAGAGACTAACGACCCTAATTATAATTGTAGAACCAGTTGGCAGAAATAGAGTATGAGGCCATGCAAGAGGGAGAAGAAAAATATCTTCCTGGGGGAGGCTGTTAGCTTAAAGGTGCTGTACAGTCTGTGGTGTGCAGACACCTTGATATTTATTTTCCTGTTGTTTTGTACTTGGATTTTATATAAGTCATGCTTAGAGTGGAGCCCTTCTTTAGAAGTATAGAATATGTGTTCCTGAAAAGACAAGGACTGGAAGAATGAAGAACTCCTCCCCTTTAAGTATAGCACAGGTTGATGAATATCTAAGGAAACTCAAGGTGCACAATTAATAAAGAGACCTAAGTCCCTGGCAGTGGGTAACATACTTGAAYAAATTGCAGAAATTTGCTGTGGGGTCTTACTCATTGGTGTGTACTCTGAATAGGTCAATCAAACGGCCCTCTGATCCAACAGGGCTGATCAGTGGAGGGTCCCCAGCCTGGCTGGGCACAAGGGTCTTTTCTTTCCTGGGGTAAGAATAGACAAATCAAACAGTAAGGATCAAGGAAATTTCCTCTCTTTCATGTACTGATGGACCTCTCAGTGGAGAAAAATTGTCRCACTCAAAGACTTATGGTCAATGGYCTGATGCCCAAGTGGAGACCAGTGAGGCATTTTCCAGGGGTTTTATTTGAACTAGTTGTGTTTTATAACATTGTCAGTGACATGAACAGTGGGATCAAGTGTACTCTCAGCAAGTTTCACAGCACCAAGGTGCATATGCTGCATTTGATGTGCTGGATCTAAGGGATTCCATATAAGGGGACCTTGATAGGCTTGAGAGGTGGACCCATGGGAAACTCATGAAGTTCAACAAGACCAAGTACAATGTCCTACACCTGCATCAGGGAAATCCCCCGTATCAATAAAATTTGAGAGACCAATGGACGGARAGCAACCCTGGGGAGAAGCACTTGGGGATACTGGTGGATGAGGAGCTGGACAAGAGGCAGGAATGTGTGCCTGCAACTGTGCCCTGGTCTACATTAAAAAAAAAAGGGTAGCTGATCTTAAACAAACATACAAACAAACAAACAAACACGTAGTGAAAGCATATTTACTTRAATTGTTGGAAAATACACATTTTTGTTCAGTCCAATGAATTTTAGTGGTTTCTGTATCAGCAAACTCTGAACAATGTATCGGTTTCTATTCTACTGTTTCTATATTAAAGTTCTAGGAAAAAAACCAAGAGAAAAAAAACCAAAAACAAATGCAAAATATGACACCAGCAGAGAAGGGGATATAGTACCAGAGGGTGAAGTAAGCACCAGATAAGTGGACGATAAGGTGGACTTAAAATTGGTTGAACTTCCAGACTTGCAAGAATTATAATGAGCATGTGAAGTTCAGCTAGAGGCCAGTCATCAGCAGCATGCCTTAGGGGTAAATACTCTAAATTGGCTCCAAATAAATGGATGAGGCTCCAAGCTTGATGAAGGATGAAGCTGACCTCCAAACAAGGATGAAGCTGACCTCAATAACTGAGAACAGCCTCAGAAAGTTTGCAGGCAATACAACACTAGAAGGAGTTAATGACTAATCAGGTGATTGTTYTGCCATTAGAGGGATCTTCACAAACTGAAGAAACTGCAAGAGTATAATATTGTCATGTTCAACATAGGGAAATCACTGGATGTTGTCAAGATGCCATTAGACAGGCAGTTAGATAATGTCATCAAGGTTGTCSTTCCCACAAAAGATTGGACCAGGTGATCTTTCAAGATTCTGGGCCATTTTATGATTTGATAACATGAAACATTCTGCATCTGATCAGAAATGCTGCCATACACATGTTCTCTGTTAGTCACTGAATTACCCATGAGCCGTGTGTTTGCTCTTGTATCACGGAAGACAAACAGCTGCATCAGCAGAAATGTTGCCAGCACCTTAAGGGAGGTGATCCCTCCTCTGCTCAGCAGTGGTGAGACACATCTGGATTGCTGGTTGCTGGAAGTCTGGGCTTCCAAGTACAAAAGAYGCATGGACTTACAAAATAAGTTAATGACAAGCCACAAATATGATTAAGGTTCTGGAGCATGTGACATAAAAGGAAAGGGTGAGAAAATCGGATCTATTCAGCCTTGGGAAGATGTGGTTTAGGGATATCTTATCAMATTTTATAAATAGTTGATGATTAGGAATAAAGATGAGGAAATCAAACTCACTTAAGTGATACTTAAGTGAGATATTGAGAAGAAAAAGGCAACATGGACAAATGGAAATATAGAAATTCCATTTGTAAGAAATGAAATATTTCTGCAAAGATGGTAACATACTGGAACATCTTGCCCAGAAAAGTTGGGGAGAATGTGRACACTCCAACTGGACACAGACGTAAACCATCTACTCTAGCTGATCCTGCTTCAAGGAAAGGTGTTGGACTAGGTGATCTCCAGAGGTGACTTCCAACCTCAAAGATTYTGTGAAAATATAATATTCTGATGTTTGAATTTACCTTATTTATGCATTAAATAACCTCCTTAACTAGTTTCAGTAATTCTGCTCAAATATTTACAAGTGAGCAACTATTTATAAGGAACAGGATGATCTTCCAATATTTATTTTCCACAAAATTAAATTTTGCAGACGGTCTGCTTCCCCATGCTATTTTTTCCAGCAGTGAAATCTAACCCAGAATACCTGCCCCAATCACTAGACTTCATTCCTCATGAAGTTCACTAATTCTTTATGGAGTACAACACCATAACCTCTTGACCATATTGTAGTAACTGAAGAAGTTTAACGAATGAGCAGTAAAACTCAGAGTGTAAAGACCTTTTTATGTTAAAATCTAAAATGGCTGCATGTCTCACCCACCAAAACTATGCTTTTAATGTTGTTTTTTTTTTTTTTCCAAATGTTATGCCATAACCTAAATGGTTACATGAAATGTTACATTCATGGAATATCATAAAGATATTGTATAARGAAAATAGTGTATAAGGAATCTAGTGTATATAAAATCCCACATGTAACCAGTGTGCATTCTGATGGTCTGTTCTTGTAAAGTGTACAGCAGAAGTTGTTAGTATATGTAATGGATTTGTAGTTTCAGTTTTCTGCACATAATAAAAACTTGTTTAACGTGGCATGACGGCTGAGCTTTCTTGCAAGTATATTTTGAAGAATAAGATGATGCTATGCTCCTTTGCCCCTCATTTTGAATTGGTCCCAAATTCGACTTCTCTTCAAGAATAAGAACTAATTACTATGCTGGTATTTTTTCAGATTCCTGAGCATCTGTCTGGTTCTCTTAAAATATCCCAAAGGTATTTACCACTTCCAGACTTTGCATCATTTCCTCAATTCCTGGCAGGACTTTCTTTAAAACTTAGCCCCTAAACACTACTTGGTAATGTTTCATGAGTTTTTCATTCACTGTTTGGCATGTGRAGGCCTTAATTATATCCCTGTGAACTTCTGGTGTAGGTCCAGATGTTGAGAAAAGAAACAGCAAGCTCACCWAAACAACACCTCTAATTGAGAAGCGGCAGTATGAAAAGAGGCAACTAGCTTTTGTCTGGTAATTCCCTCTTTGGAAACTGTAGTGAGGTGAATTCTGCTTACAGCTATGATATTGCCACGCTGATAAGAAATGAATTTGATCTAACAATATTTGGATCAGAAAGACTGTGTTTACTGTCTCATTAGCTGGTGCATAGTGTGATAGAGTAATAATTAGGTAAATATGATGACCTTAAAATACATTGTGGAGGAGTCTGATAATTCATACATTCTGCTCATATATCTAAAAAAAAAAATAAATTCCTGGCTACTGTGTGAATATACAGGAAAAGGGAAATGAGCTTGAGATACCAGGGTTTATAACTGACACTCTGTTAGTTGTGTTAGTGTGTTTAAGTGGCGTGGCTACAATAATTTTGTATATATGACTTTAGGTGGGTCCACCTGCTGTGGATCTCCTTGGGCCACAGGAAGACAACCTGTGTYTCTGTGGTCTTCATCATAGGCTGTAAGGGAATCTTGGCTCCAGTGCCTGGACCACCTCCTCTTCCTGGTTTTCACTCATCTTGGTGTCTGCAGGGTTGTTTCTCTCATATTTTCTCCCTTTTCTTCAACAGCTTCTGTATTGTGGTTTTTACCCTTTCTTAGATAAGTTATCACAGACGTGCTACCAATATAATTGATGGGCTCAGCTCTGGTCAGTGGTGGGTCCTTAAAGCTGCCTGGAACTGCTCTGTCCACCACCAGGGGCGGCTTCTGGAATCCTCTCCTCAAAACAACCTCTGCAGCCCACCCCCTGCCAAAACCTTGGCAAGCCRGTCCAGTGTAGGATATTTGAAATTTCTCTCTGAAACAGACTTTACTGATAAGAGTTATGATCTGAATTGTTCATGATTATAAACTGATGCAAAAAAGAAATTTCGATATCATTATTTTTCATCTGTAGTTCCACCTTTAGCTCATTACGAAACACTAGAAGTACAGAACTCTATACTGAGACTTCTCTTTTCTCATGAACATTATTCTGGGAACAGATAAATTTCAGGTTATTATGAAAAAAAAAATGCAATTTTTACAGCAATGCCCAAACACCATCACAGCAGTTTTGCTGCCAAACTGTCATAAAGAAGGCTACAGCTGTTATCTCTAACAGTAATTATATGAATATTACATATTATGCATTTCCACATAATTTTATGAAAATTGACCTACATAAAAATCACACAGGAATTGGTGTAAGGCTACTCTAAGCATCTTTACAGACTAAATAAAACTATTTGTGAAGGCAGGTGTTAAAACTAGCCCCACATCTATCCCCTCACAAATGGGTAATTTATGCAATTTTATTCATACAATACAGCATGCTTGTAATTTTTTTTTTTTTTTCTTAAAAAAAAATCTCCATTGGCAATGAATATTTTGTCTCTTCTTGGGAAATTCCTGCACACACTCAGATGATCTCATAGCAGTGAAAAAAGGGAGGCTCACTACTGAATAAATGGAAAATAAAAATAAAATAAACGTAAAACAAATTTACAAAAAAATGAAAACAATTCTACTAACTTTTAGTACTACTACTGGAGTGAAAATGTTACTGAAGATGATATAACAAATAAGCCCCTCAAAATTTCTGTCTATTAAACATATTCTGAAATTCTGCTCTCTCWTAAGCATTTAATTATGCCAGTCTATCAGCAGTTGGATTGGATCGTCGATGCTTTGACATATGTAAAAGAAAGATGCTTCTACCTGAGATATTAYCTTAACTCTCTTCACAGTCAATTAGGAGGAAAAAAAAAAGAAAAAGAGGCTTTTAGGATATATATGACTTATTTGAAACCTGTACTTTAGAATAAACTTTTATTTAAATTCCAGGTTTTGAAAATTATGTCAGACAAATGATACATAATATATAACACTAATTCTCTGCGCTCATAATTGCAAACACATGCTTGTGTTCAAGTTTAAAAAAACCCAAAGAAACAATAAAATAATATTAAACAGTTATGTTTCCATAAACATGTATAATTCTGTCAATTAAAGACAATGAYATTTAAAGCAGGCTAGAATCATATATCTTAGACATAGAATACCTATTTCAACAGATTCTTCTATGGCATTAATCAGTCATTTACTTAGTAGAGCTAAAGAGCTGAATGTTTGTTGGAAGTGGAAAAGACCTTTATCCTGAAGACAACTTATGTTAATAATTTTCTGCATTGTTCCCATTAGAATTCATGAGCTCAAGTGGAGTTGAGATATCTGGTTGTTGAGATTTGGATATCTGAGGTCAGCATAAAATAAAGCCAGTAAACTCCAGAAACTATCTTAGCTTTTAGAAAACTATAGGAAAAGCTGTGGGTGTTCTTAAAATAGAAATTAAAATTAGGTGACTAAGACTTCGTAAAAGGGTACGTATCTATTCTCTGATTTACCACTGTGCAGTCTCAACAGGTTAGACTCTTCACTCTGGTAAGCCACYGACTGGCACATATTTTAGCTGAAAGTACAGCAGTTTACCTGCTGATGTAGGCAAAACAAAGGAAGTCTCTKAAAGCCCATTAGTGACCTCAGGGTTCTGAACAGATATTACAAAAGCTGGTATTGGCTTCTAGGGAATAACTGCTGGAGTCCTGACTAACATTTATCCCAGAAGATACAGGTAGAGAAGCAAAATATGTCCCTCCTCTTCAGATGTTTAGGGCACAAAAATGTATATAAGTTGCACAAGCTTATTTGCCGCCTGATTGTACTATAGACATATTAAAGCKATATTTCCTCGACAATAAGAAAGTTATTAGTCAGAAAGATAAGGTCAACTTTGGAGAAGCTTTGAAGGATGTGAATATGTGTATACTGTCTATTTTTTCTGATATTGCTTTGTTTTATTATTATATTCTTCTGAGCAAAAATTAGACTTCTTATCCATGAATGCACGACCAAACAATTAGGGTAGAATCATTCTTATGCTTTTCCCCTCTCCATTATGTTTCTTTGCCTAGTCAAAACTTAATTATTCATGCAAATAGGAAGAATGAATATTTTGCAACACATGATTATAGCTGTTTTCACTGCAAAAAATTCTGAGATCATTTTTGATGTGCATTGCAGAAAAAGAAACAAAACAGTCTAAATTTATGCTAAGTGCACTTCTTTAAAAATTCAGATGAACATTCACAGAGATTGCTTTGCAAGGGATTCTCTAGAGAAGCTGATTTCAAAGCACAGTGAGCTCAATAGGAAAAAAAAAAAAAGCAGCTATTTGGATCAGGCCCCACATTCTCTATTTTTTCATCCTGCACTSTTCTGCTTACCACAGAAAAAGTCACAGGGCAGAACAAGCTAGGAACCCTGCAGTCTGTTCACTGACAGGATTTATATTAACAGATGCTACCAGCATGGAGAAGCTACAAGAGGAATTAGGACAGGTTAACATCTAATGCTATGGAACAATATAACAAGCTRAGAAAGATTTTGTTTTATCCTACTCTTCTTCTTTTACTAAAATATGCAAGTGTCAAAAGAGTCCTAAAAAAGATTATATTTAATTGCATGAGTATGCACCCTTACTAGAAAATGTCACAATCCTTTTCCTCAGCTGTCCATCCTAAAAGCACATGACAGCATGCTCTTAAAATCTCATGTTGAGAAGTGTTTGAGTTATGAGCTCAGACTATTAGCTGAAATCTTCTGGTCTAAACATTCTAAGTATGAATTAAAGAGCACTTCAAAAAAAAAAAAAATTAAAAATCTGGCAATGCCTGGCATTCACAAAACATTACCCTGTTTCTCTGTCCCATCCTGAATTGTTAAGGTAAAGACTAAATTTTAGCGACGTTTTTCTTAACCTCACTGGGATTTAGCTGAAGTGCACATATTGATTTTGCTTTGTACTCACACTCAAAATATCTTGCAAAGTCTGGAGAGATCCCAAGAATAGGATGCAGCTGTCAGCATAAGATTTGTCTTTTTTNATTTTTTTTTTTTTTTTTTTTTTTTTTTTTTTGACACAGAACATCTCTATATCTTCACAATATCATGTTTGCTTTCATGAACATCAAACAAAATATTCTTTTTCTACCAACTTTACGTTAAAACTATTTTTGGAAAAGTCAGTATGCATTGCTATAAAGACATGCAAATGTTAATGTACAATTATTTCCAGAAGAAGTGCTATTCCTGTGACACCTCTGGGAAGATTTGTTTCAATCTTGGAAAAAAATGTGTGTTTACTTTTGTGTGCCTTTAGTGAAGTTTTATGTAGTCGCTTCAATTATTGTCTCTAGTTACTTCTTCTTTTTCTCTTGGTAATTTCACTGCAAGTTAAAGAAGGGGAGTTCATTGAGAGATGGATCTGAAAGAAAAGTTACAAATTTATTTTCTTGTGACTGGAAAAATCCAACACATCTCATAAAGACAATAGATTTCTCATTTCATTCTTGAATTATTTCTCATTTCATTCTTGGACAAGATGTTTGGCCTCATATTTTAAGCTGTCAAAAGCTTTTTTAAAATCATGATTGAAATGTGCACTTAATTTGCTCTTGTCTGCTACTCTCTCAGAAGCCTATGTTGAACAGTTTACAGTGTTTAAACTCTATTTRTTTTCCCATAAAGGGGTGTTACAAATAAGCTTGTTGAAAGACTGGAGACAAAGGACTRAGATCAGCCACACAATTGAAATCAGCTTGCAGCAAAAAGAATCTACAGTGGATGAAATATGACCAAGTAGATTCCATCTGTGGTGCCTAATAAAGGCAGAGGGCAATCAAGAGTCATCCTTGTGGTGTTGCACTTATCATTTGGACARAAGATAAAAATGATATAGATTCAGGTACAGAAATATAAAATATGTTCATATCGTTATGAACATTTATCTCATTTCCTTTTTAAATTTAGTGCAACAGTAAAGAGTATATTTTAGTAGCCCTGATCATGAACATGTTTCTTGATTAATTTCTTCAGTCAAATTAATATGACTATAAATATATAAACTTTCTTTGGATTGAAGTTATGTAATACCCACAGAAATATGAAATGGTATCTCTGAAGCTTCTTATAAGGAATACAAAATACTTTAAAGGTACGCAAAATTTTTGACCTACACAGCAGTGTAATTCCACTGGAAAAGTGCTCCTTACAACCCAAAACGTTTCCTAAACTTTTTAAATTATAAATGTGTTGTTATTACAAATCTYATTTATTTCCTATCTTTTAACAAGCTGATACAGCAGTTTATCACAAATAAATGTGGGTTTTTTCAATTTTTTTTCATTTAAAAACAGATATACAGAAAAAAATACTTATCTATTAATATATGGGGAGAACAACAAATATTGCATATAGTAGGGCTGAATGAAAAAAGAGCTTCTCCAGTTTATTTTTAACAAGCATGTAGCCCAGTATTTTCTACAAAACTGTAGGTTGTCTTTCTATGGCACTTGTTTATGATTSCTATTTAATACAACTCAGGATTAACCTTCCCACGAGCAGAATCAGCTGGCAAAACATGCCTCATGGCCTACAGTAAGTGCAGTAAAAATCTTTTCACAATAATTTTTATGGTTCTAGTTTTTCYGTCATACTTATGATTTGTATAATTTTATATTAATTTTTATGCTTCTTTAACTAATAGAGGTATACACATAGCACCATCTAGAGATATAAAAGTAAATTTTTTAGATGAATCACTATCAGACAAACGGCATACCAGATGACTTCGCAATTTGTAACTATATAACTCGAACTATATTTTCAGATGACAAGCTGAAAGAAAAKCACACCTTACTAAAAAAATGCAAACACTTCTCTAATGTGGATTCCCTGCATGACTTTTCCAGAAATACACTGACAGAGCAGCTTCTGACTATAATTTGTGTTGTATGGCAAATTACTAAGATAATGAGTAGATTATGCAGTATTCAATGACATTCTTAAAAGCCCTTCATGCTGAGTAGAAATATTAAATATCTCTTAAACAATATGTAGGATAAACACAGAAAATCAGACTGGCAATAGCTATTATGTAGTGCTTTTCCACTTAAGAAAGCAATCACTTAAACTCTGCTCTAAGATCTATGAATATGCGGCCAGGAACAGGGAACAAAGACAATGTGGCTGAAGGCTAGCCAACTTGCACTGCAAGCAGTATTCAGCCATCTAATTTTGTTTAGTGAAGGAATTAATCACCTGAATCTTTTTAAAACATGTCTAAATCGACTATGCAATAACCGTAATTTTGGGTCTTGAGGAAGCCTATTTGCTTTATCTTTTACTAAGGTTAGTGAATTGGAGCAAATGCTAAAGATGAGAAGTCTTTCAAGACATTATTATGTCTGTGAAAGAATGAGGACAAACAAACAGTCTGTTACATTCTTTTCATCCCTTTAACTGCTGATATTCTTATGTGTTGAGTTACTTCAGCCAGGACATTTCAGAAGAACCCTTCAAATGAAAGAAAACTAAAACATCCTATAAAAAACACCAAACCCCACAATGCTATATATATATAATTATCAAATTTTACTTTCAGGCTAAGGTGATATTTGAAATCCTACTGCTGTGACAAGATGTTTCAAGCTGTGTTAAATCAAAAAACAAATGTAAAATTGCTTTATTTTTAATATCATGTTAGAATAGTCTCTAAGTCCTTTTACACTGGTATACAAGCAAAAGTAAATGTAATTAAATTAGTGACATTATATGACTCTAAAATGAGCACACTGGAAGCAGCATTAGACTTTAGAGTATTTACAGGGAGAAAATCTATATAGAAATTTGAATTATAATAAAGCTATTAAAATTATTCAATGTATTGTAAGAATACTGATAAGAGTTAATGACAGTATTTCTCTAAGACTACAAATATCTCCTGTAAGAAAGTGATAACAAAAGAAATTTGCCAGAAGAGCTGAAAAGTGATAGCTGAAATGTGTATGAAGGTCAGATACAGATTACCAATGTTTTAAGATTTATTACTTCAAGACTCTCCTTTTTTTGAAATATGATGGTCTTAGTAATATGTTCTTGACACAGAAACACACAGCATAGCACTGGCAATTGGTGAGGAACAGTGTTTTGAAAGGAAAGTTGTTATCATCTTTACTTCATTACTTTTTAGGCTATATACGTGGAAGTAATTTACTTTCCAATATTTTAACTTTTGACCCTAGTTTAATGAGATTACTTGGATTCTCATGGATAGCTTTCAGTCATTAATAGGATCATGGAACTGATTTAGAAAAGACTGTGAAACAGTAAAGGCAAAATTTTATTTATCTAGAACTAGATATTCCGCTCTTGGTTCAAGTAGTTCGGGACATATCTCTGGGGGGAAAATATTACTAAAATTGATGTAAAAAACAGCAATATAATCTAGTTTTATAGGTAGGATATTGGTTATTCACACAGGCTTTTCTTCTCGGAGAAAAACAACTCCAAAGAGCAATTCAGATATTCTTTTAAACTGGGTAGGATAAATAATCTTCTAGAAGAGTCTGTTCCTCTGTCTAACATTTCTGCTGCTCTTCTCTCTCTACAAAGGAATGGAGATCAACTATTTATATTGCACACTTTGACTGCAGTCATGTCAATTGCACTTATTATCAGACTCATGATTTTTCATCACCTTGTTTTTCATGAAGCCACTAAAACATGAAGTTGTACTAAATTAGCCTCCACTAGATTTAATGAACATTATTGGTTATCTTCATTAAGAAAAAAATACAGAGTSCTGAAGGGCGGAGGTTTGCAACAAAAGTGCCTTGAAACAAAAAAACAAAACGAGGTAGTATATTAAGTATCTTTTTCTTTCAAATTTGTAAGCTAAAACCACTAAGGTGTTAGTTTTCCTAAATGACAAATGGAAGCACAGCAAAACCATCTCTAAGTTTTATTTTAAAGYGAATTTTAAATAGAAGGACAAAAACTATTTTGGAATAGTACTATTACTTTTTTAAAAACTCCAAGTTAAAGAACACTGAAATAGGGACTGTGTCATTTTTGAGCTCTATAGGTTGATCACATGCAGTAAACAATAGCAAATCTAATTAAAAGGTGCAAAAAGAGTGGTTTTTATAATAATCTGTCTTATGATTTTCAACAATAAAATACAACAAAGAATATAAATAAAAGTTATTCTTTGACCTCCCTTTGGAGCGCAGAAGTGTTGTGTACAGAACAGATCAGTATGCAGCTACAGCAGGCCTCATTAGTTTGCCATCTGCCATGGTGGATAGATGCTAAAATGTTGTTATTCCAAGGTTCATTGAGCAGTAAAATTATAATATTAAAAAAAAATGTATTTTAAGTAAAAATCCCTTGAAAGAAAACAGCTGCTGTATGACGACTGAGGCTGTGATCCCATTAAAATAAAAGACATCAAACAAATAGAAGAAATTTTAAAACAGTTATATCACCCTTAGTTCTTTCATCCTGTAAGAATAAGCTAAAGAACCTTTTCAATATGGTCATGTGTATTCCACAAGGCAATATTTAAATGACACATGAGCTACYATGTTTTATACTGGTTATTTCTGTTTCAGTATGTTTTCATTGGCTCCTCCCATTTCAGAATAATATATAGTTTTCTAGAGCTTTTTTATCAAAATAAAGTCTAACCATGCTAAAGAAAAAAAATCTGAATGTTTTAGACTTAACATAACTGCTTTTAATATTATTTTTCTTTCCATATATTGTATTTTTGGTATAGTGCTCTTGCCAAATTATAAAGATCAATGATATTAATGTTGTAAACTTTTAGTAAAAATATACTTTCTTTTCTGTCTCCTTCTGTATCTTTACAGAAAAGTAAAAAGATTACTTTTCMTAAAAAAAAATTAAAAATAATATTAAAATCTGTGCTGGACTCCCTTCTTCTTCTTGTAGTTAACATGCACCATTCCCCACTATGTTGTCATAGAATCACAGAGTAGCAGAATAGTTCCCCTGAGTTGGAAGGCACCTGCAAGGATTAAGTTCAGCTCCTGGGCCTGTACAGGATACTGTTGGAATTCTGAAAACTGAGAATTTGGGAGTTTAGTACATAGTTATACATGYGAGTCAAGATGGAGRGCTTTGGGCATTGTTTGAGTCCTTCTTCTTTACCTTCTTCCTTCTTCTTCATGGTTTTGGGTGGTTTTCTGTAATTGGGTGAAAAAGGTCYGCATTACAGGCCTTGGGTGGTCATTATTGGGCCAAAAGTATAAATAATATAGGTGTCACATTGTTATTGGCTAATTATCTCTTAAATAACCTTGGAAAGAGTTAGAAACTCTCCATTTTACCTCGTTTCTCTAAATTGCTAGTTAGAGCTCACGGCTCGTGAGTCTGTAAATAGATAAGAAATAATAAACATCCAAGTCTGAACTCGAAACCTTCGTTCCCTATGTGATAATCSTGATATTGGCAAGGAAAAAAAGAAGCCAGAACCTTCACAGATACCTCAAGAATTACACCATGTGTCAGAGAGTATTGTCCAAATGCTTGAACTCCATCAGACTTGGTGTTCTGACCACATCAGGGGATCAAGTAACAATTTCTGCAATAAGAACAAATTATAGTCTTATATTGTCAAGCAAGGGCTAGGTCAGCCACACCATTCCTCTCCTGCACTAAAATGTCACTCACAGCCTGGGAACGACAGGTCTTTCTAGGTGACAAAGCTGAGTGAAAGCTACTGCCGGCAAGTTGCTTCCCCACTGCTAGACATTGCTGCTAGCCGCGTTTCACTGCTCTGACAACTATTCCTCACTCCTTCCTCAMTCACAAACTCCTGATAACATTCTCCACAGTGACACAATTGCTTTGCTAGGAATTTCTCACATGTTGCTGTTAATAGGAACTTTACTAGGATGTCATGCTCTGCTGCTATTCTGACCAGCATCTCCAATATCTTTGAAAGCCCCTTTCAATCTATGGAATGAGCATCATTTACAATTTAGGATTTCTTGAACCAAAACAGATGAATTGATTTGGGATGGCTCTAACAGGTTGAGAAATTAGTCTGAAAACCGAAATGGAAAATGTAGAATAATACRGTATTCTATTATCACTTCTAATTTTGAGAATATAGTTTTAATCACATTTTACAAAAAATATAGTACCATTTATTCACCTTCACAGAACAGAATACATCTAATTGTTGTAAAGAGAAGGGGGTACTATAAAAAATGGAGAAGGAAGAATATTTTTATTGGCTCGAGTTAGACTAGTTCTTATCTACCAGTCTTACATATTAGCTAAAAAGACGAATGCATTTCTCTAGATACCCATTACTTAACAAGATGGGCTTAGGGGTTCTAACAGATCTCATCAGTACTAAGAAAGAAAATTGAACATGAGTATGATGTGACCTGTGAATTGGTCTATTCATGATTTTTCACATACTCTATTTCATTTTTACCATCTGGAAATGGATGAAATTGTAGGKTTTTTTTAAATGATGACTAATATGGAAACTACTAACTATAGCTTTGTTTGACATAATTGTAATTTATTAGTTAGGTAATTTGCAAGTCAATACAATCTTAGCAGCTTAGATCTTATGAGTTACTGTGACAATGTGTTATCATTTACTCCAAAAGTAGTGACTTGATGTGCTTATACACTCTGTAACTGTTCATGGATAAGAACYTAAGATCTTCTAAAAGTAGAATAAGTAACCAGATGTGTCAAAGTGCAACATATACTTTTAATGCAGCAGTACTTTAAAATTTTAACTGAGTTAGTAGGTGYGTGGAATATAAAAYTGAAATGAAACACACAGAAGGTTAAAATATAGAATAACTTTACTGAAAATATCTTAAAGCGCAACCCTGATCACATTTATGGAGTCACCATARTGTCATCATAACACTAAAAGAAAATAAAGTTCTATCCTAAATGTTATAATGTCATASAGACTAAGAATAGAAAATGTTTTAGCAATTATTTAATGTACAATTTTGGTATTTTCTAAAAAAAATATGATCTTGTTGTTCTAGACACTTAAAAAATCTTAACAAATACAGAATGAATTATGATAACTGTCTTAAAGATCTTTCTTTGTAATTTAAAATTAATATTTTAGAAGCATGTTCAAGAGATGAAAGACTGAGAAAGAAAAATGACAGAGCTAAACCAGAGCAACTGCTTGATTGACTGTCATTAGTGCCATGAATTTCCATCAAGTTTGGAATAGAAACAATCTGTGATAAAAGTATAGTAACTGCCAAGTCTGTCTGTACCTTTTTCATTATCTTCTATTCTCAGATATTTTTCAAGGTAAAGTCGTTTTGTCATCCTGCTGAAGTTTTGTTGCCAGGAGAATCTGTCCACAATGGGCTGGTGCTGCTCAGGGGGAGTAGGACCAGACAAGGTTAATGAAGTACTTAGCAAATCTGATTCATCTTGTAAGTAGCCAGAATCCAAGGAAGACAATCACTGCAGCTTTGTAAACAATGTATATTCCTGAGGGCAGCATACATATACATTACTACTTCCTATAGTGGTGCAGATCACTTGCCACAGTCAGAGGTTCACAGAGGAGCAGCCTCTACTTTCACAGTGTAACATAATTCAGCACTACCTCTAAGATACAAGATGTAAACTTATGTGTTTATGAAAAACAYATCCTCAAACTGCTACTCAAGGATATTGGCTTTTAAAAAAAGTTGCGTGTCCATCCTCTTTGCAATCCATCATATTTGTGCTAATTCTRATTGAAACTAGACAAAATATTACATCTGACTACAGCAAACGCAAGCTATAGCATGGAATCTCCATAGTTACAAAAGCATGCAGAGGAAAATATATATATTGCCATACCTGAACARACCTATATTCTCCGTAAAGTTGTTTTGTCACTAATGATGGAAAAGTAATAAGAGAGGTAACACCTGTAGAGAAATATTTTCTTACAATATGTAATTTTGCTCAGTTTAGTTTCTCCCTAAATGTCCACAGGCACTTTAATATTAGATTGTCCTATTCCCTTTTTAAACATTTACACCTGCTTTGCCATCTTTCTGTTTGCCTGGAAGAAGAGTTTCAGATGGATATAGTTGCTCCATATTTTCAAGTTTCCAAAAGTAGAGAGCCTCTATAATTTATTCTGTRAATTATGTTACTTACTTTAAATTACCTTGTAAATTACCTTACTTATTGTAAGGTAAGTATCCTTTTGTTGGGTGGTGGRCAAGGGCAAGAAAGAAGGGAGAAGGGATGAGTTGGAAGCTTAATTGTGAACTGCCAAGAAATATTTTATATTTGAATGAATGATAAATGTTTAATAGTAAAATTTTTAAAGGAAAGGTCATACCTTTCATTAGTATACCCAACACACTTTCCAACAGCTACGCTTCTCAGACTATTATCTCTTCCAAGTCCGATAAAAAAAGGCCACAGTCTTTAAACTAAATACTGGGGGGAAAAAATCAACCTGTATATTATTATTGTCTTTCTGATTCATGGAGCTATATGAAATTTTCTGTTTATGCCTCAGCAGTTTTTAATTTTGCTCTTTCAATTTCCTAAATTGCATTTAATATCACTATGCTCCATGTTGTTTACTGTGCATATTTCCATTAACTATTCAGSTTTGTAACTTGTTGCTGTTTTTCATATTTGGCTTATGGCAACCTTGGAAAAATCATGGCACTTACTGCGATTCTTTCACTGTCAGTAAAGGGTTGGTTTTGTCATTAACACTKCTTAAATTTAGAAGTGACATTGAAATGCCTGGTATTGTGTTTCTCTTGTATATTTTAATGGAGGTATGTTACATATCTGTATTATCTATATCTATTTATATCTAC
>QVAJ01000040.1:2555900-2567983 GCA_003546035.1 Mixornis gularis | reverse complement strand
TTTTTTTTTTTTTTTTAATAGCTGATTGTAGTATCTCATCTTTTTGTCTGTATCTGTATTAATCAATCTGAGAAAACTTCGAGGTTCCTAGAGTATGCTATACACACCAGACATTTCCCAGTTCCCTAACAGAACAACTCTCAGGAAACTAAGAGTTCCTTTTTCCAAGTTACTGATTTCTACTGAAAGTAAATCCAGACTGTATGATTGAAAGAGCACCATACTGTATTTTCCTTTCTTAAAAARTTTTGAMTATCAATGCCTGTCTTTCCCACTCTATCTTTTCTTTTAGAGAGTTACCAATAGGAGTTTCAGTGGGTTTTATACTTTTTAGAAGTGAATGTATGATTTCTGTCTCTAAATACATATAGATGTTCTCATTATTTTCTTTCTTCACTTTTCTATTACTTCTGCAGTCTGAAAAGGATAAAGACTTAATTTCACTCCCTTCTTTGCAGAATATTATTACAWTTTTAAATTTATTCTATTGTGGTTGTAGTCTGCAAACATTTAATAGAGCAACAGGTGAATGAAATATACAAACCAGACTATTTTAAAATGTAAATCATACTGGTACACAGCTATATACTGGGAAGAACATTAAAATGATATTTCAGTACAAGCTGAAAATAATTCCTATATACCATGTTCTGCATTCATTGAAAAGATTGTAATCAGGAACAATAGTAGATACCCGAGAGAAAAAAAAAAACAACAAACAAACAGAACAGTTTCCCATTTCTCTCTAGTAGGTTGTTCAATTGAAAGAATAACTATACAATGTTACACAATTTTTTTTCTTCACCATAGATTAGAACTAATACTTAGAAATGACTAAATATTAAATCTTAAAAATTATTATACTTTTTTAAAAACATGTAGAAATTAATTTAAATGAGGTCTGAGACAAAAAAATAGGCTATGCTGTGTTCCTTAAATGTTTTATAATGTCTTGCTAGTCATTGTTTGTTAATCAATATATTGTTGCCAAGAAAGTGAAAAGCAAACAAACAATAGCCATAATTTATGTATGGACCTATTGCATTTGTGCCCAATTGCTGTTGAGCTGCATAGTTTATGTTCTCTATGCTGGCAAGTTTTCCTAAAAAACTTGTTTTGGAGCCCTGTTCATAGCATGTAATTGCATCATTGATGAGACTGGCAGAGAATAAGGGAAAATTGTGTTGGCTTATGCCCCAAAGAGTGAGAAGAATTTAGAACAAAAATAAGGATAGGAGAAACAAAAAATTGTTGTTACTCAAGAGGAAAATAAAAGAAACTCTCTGAATGAGAAGCTAGTCTCCAGGTTCCAAAACTTTATTGTAAAAAAAAAAAGGAGCAGAAGAAAATGAGTACTCTTGGGAGGAAAAAACAAAATACCCCAAAAACCTGAAACAAAACAAATACTCAAAAATCCCAAATCAAACTAAAGACATTCACAAAACCGCAACAAAACCAAATAAACCCAAGAAAGAAACAAAAGAACACTTAATGTTTAAACAGCAAAATCCTATTTCTTATATTGCAAACAATTTAAATTTTTCCCCTACAGCTTTTAATTGCTCCTTCAATCCTTGTTCTCTTTGTTTTTTGTTCCCATCCACAATAATAGAGCTATAAATCTGCACTGAGACTTATTTAAAAAACTTTCACTCTATCTCTTTATATCTCCCTTGGATCGCACCTGCTTTACCTCCATTCCTTTTATCCCCTTTTCTTCATCCCATCCCATCTTTCTACTGTTAATCATTTTTTTGACCTCCAAATACTGTTTTCACATTTGCTTTGGCTTCCCCAAATTTAAATAATAGTCTTAATCATCTAACTTCACCACTACTTAATTTCTCCTTGGTCTCGTATTTTTCTCTGCTTTAATATTGCTGTAATTGACTTTAGCAAAGATAACTCCTTTGGGTAAATTTTATTGTGAGTTTTTACCTTTCATTGGTTTTGACCTATCTTTTTAATATTATTGACATACTCTTCTCATCAGGAAGATGCTAATACTTTCAATTTTCCTTTTGCTTGTTCAAATATGTAAAATAGCTCCTTTCTGAAAAAATATTTTTGTAGCCCTCAAAAAAACTGCTAAAAAAGACAGGCTGCTTCAATACATCATGAMGTATACTGGATTTTTTTTTTCTCATGCTTTATTAAGTAGAATGTAATTTATCACATTTTTCGCCAGTGAATTGTGATCACTTATAAAATCCTGTATGGGTATTAAAAAAAAAAAGTCTAGAAAGTAATTCTTTTTCTATTTCCTTTTTAACACAATTGCAACACAATTGTGGAAATATTTTCAAATAAACAATATCAAGTCATATTAAGCTTTGGTAATAGCACACATGCAAGCTGTTAATTTTTGAATAAAATATGGATTATATTGCCACAAACTGTAAACCAATAACACMAATATAGAGAGATTCATAGATATTGTTATTGTCTGCTCTGATATTTGGGAAAAAAAGCAACAAAGAAGCAAAGAAAGGGAATGGTAGCTTTATTCTCTTTTTGAAAGTCATTTCCAGTGGCAGAGAATAAAACTCTGAACTGTTACTCCAGAGCCAATTTTTTATCCATTTGACAGTTATTAATGGAAGTATATTTGTATTATACATTGCAATATAATATATATGTTCATATATATATGTYTATATATATTTTTATATATATATACACAGACTGCCCTTGTTTCCAAGGCACTTGGAAAGACACTGAAAGACACTTTTTTCACTCTGAGTTGACTCTGTAGGTCCTTACCCAACCATGGTGGCCTCCTGGAATTTTTACCCAATTTCCTCCTTGATGAAGGACAAGGACTTCCATCAGTGTCTGCCTACATTTAGTGTACAGGAAGGGCTGGTTTCAATGAAAAAATAATTTTATGTAAATGTGAACTCACATAATATTCATTTGAGTGCAAAAGGAGTGTGACAATACTTTGACTGAGGTCATCTGCAGGAGCAATGTGGGCAACCCAGAGTGGACACAGGGTCACACACCAATATGCACCCACATCTAGACACTGGCATTAATTTCTTCAGCAGTAGTAAAACAGTGTACATGTAAACTGCTGGCAATACAGTGCCTCATGGCAGACTGGTCCACAGCAGTACTAATGTAGATTTATTTCTTGTCCATTAATCCAGAATAACATGTACCCTTAAAGATCTGGAAGCTGAGCCTTCTCAGGCTTAATGATTTTGAGCAACTGGGCATTTTACTCATGAGCAACTGGTGTTAAAATACACATCTATAATCTGTGCTGCCATTTATAATATCTAATCCATGATAGCTCACCTTAGTACATGAATTGCTTTGATAAACACTCTCTGAACGTACATRGTGGACTTAGCTTAACAGAAGACAACAAAACAATTGCTCTTGCTGTTTGTCTCCAAAGGTAAAGCATTTGTAGAGAGACCAGAATTTATGTCCAGGTAACAAAATGGAATGGCCTCATCAGTTTTAAAGAGAATATACCCTCTAGTCTATTGTCACAAATATCACAAATATTGTGGGATTTACTTTTCTGTAAAAGCATTTTTTTAATCCTCAGTTAAATCTGTTTCATTTCCATKAACTAATTAACAACTATTTAAGAAAACAAAAATGTGCAGCAGTGAAGCATGCCTTTTCAACAAAGAGAAACAGTAATTTATCACACGTAACAGTTCAAAACTAAAGTTTGACCCTGCGTAGCAAAGAAAAAAACCTTCACAAAAATTTTTTTTCTAATTTTGGATCTTGGGACCTGTTTGGTTTTTGTTATTTTTAGTGCAGCTAATACAACTTGTTCTTAAATGTTGTACTACTGGGACAAAGCTCATTTCCTCATGTAAAATTTACTAGTATTATGGGCCAGTGGTTATGAGTCATTAAGGATCTGAGAGTTTTGATACAATGGAAAAAGAATTGAAAAAAACTGTACTACGCAAATGGAAATGTAAAAACCATGATACACGAAAAATAAGATTAATCAACCGAAAAACATAAAAAGAACCCCTCTTTTTTCATCTTCCCTACAATTACCAAAATATGAATTCAAAATGTATTTGACAGATGTGAAATATTTTGGCAAATACCCATAACAGCATCAGTAATATAACAAATACTGTTATCACATTGTACTTCCAAAAAACAGGAAACTCTCCATTTTCTCCTGCTCCTGACTGTCAAATTGGTGATCATGCATGAAGAAAAAAGATGGACTCTGACTGAGGTGTGGTYTCTTAAGTMTACTTTTCCTTTAATTTTTGTCCTCTTTTTTTTTTTTTTATTTTYCCCCCTGAAAGGTAGGAGGGAAAGACGTTCCATTAGTCTGTTGAGATCTATTAGCCCCAAAAAGAAACATATGTTTACAAATAGTACACTTGTAATGTATATCTGCAGCAAAGAAAAAATCTCATACTGTAATTATCAATTGAATTGATAATATTCTGGTAAGGCAAAGGTTTTACATTTAAATATTTTAAAAAATTGGGAAATAACACTACAGCAAAAGCTCTCCTAACAAAACAATTTGTATGTCAAAATTCAAACTGCAATCAATTGCCTTTCTGCATTTTTCAGCTTGAGTATTTTCATTCCTGGATGATCTTGGTTTTTGCTAACATAAATGTGAATGTGAATGCAAATAGGTTTAAACATGATTGCAGGAATTCCTGTACTTCCTGGTTATTTGTGATTGCTAGTTGCATAGTGGGTGGACTATATTTGTAGTATTTTAATTTTATTTTTCTTCATAAGAGCCAGTTATCCTAGAAGCTTTTCACATCTCTTAAGAATATTTTGATTACATAAATAAATGAGAAGCTCATGACCCCTTGTAATAAAGGAATACTTTATTATGGCTGAAGAACTCTGATTTTGGCTACATATGCACAAGCCCTCTAATGACTGAGCAGTTGTATATTAATCTCATATGACATTGGAATCAGAATTATTTGKAGAAGCTTTAGGCACAGAAAAAACAGTTATTATAAGAAACATCAAGGCAATACACCAATTGAGTTGTGAGAAAGAACAATGAATACTAGGAGTTGTGGTTTGTGCTAGAAGGACAATATTTTTGGACACTTTTAATAAAAGAAAAGAAAATCCGTAGTATCTTATATTTGTACTTATATGCATTATTATCACAAAGTAAAATCAATAATTTAATAAAATGGGCAGATTTTTTCCTTATTTTTTCTGTCAAAGCAAAATGTTATATGCCATAGTGTCCCTAGATGGACACGAAAAGAAGGACATGCAGTCAGATTGTCAGAGCAAAAAATAAGGAAGTTTATTTTGGGACTTCGATTTATATAGTTTTTGGAGTTTGATCAGGGATTGGACAAAGAGGTTGACCACTCTCTGACCCCACCGGTCAAACTAGAAGTCTATCAATTGTCCTTCCTCCAGAGAAGAATGTACAGTTTACAAAACATTACTTTTGTTGACATGAAAAATCCATGAAAAACTCCAACTACAAAAATGCAAACATCGGAAGGCTGAAAAAGATCAGGGCGATACCATCGTTTATTTCAGAGTGATGAACAGTACTGATGAGCTGGTCAAAACAAATGCTTAGAACCCAGTCTATGAATATTGTCATCACATCACATATTTTTAATGGATGCTTGATGTGTTTCACAGTGTTCTGGCTTGGGAATTTAGTTGCCAATGTATTAGGCTGATAATAAAGTCATAAAAGATTTAGTTCTCAGGTTACTTTACTGGCAAATTCCATTTTATTGTCATTCATTGACATKAAAGAACATTAAAAAGGAAGATACATTTTCATTCTTCATTCAGATACAAGAAATCAGACACAAATTGAAGTTTTTATAGTTCAGTTTTGCGCTTTAAGGTGTCCTACTCCACAGCTTATCAAAATAATCCATTTGCTGTAATTATAAGCAATCATTATTTACATAAAATCATACTTTTCTGCCTTTGCAGACAAAAAGATAGGAAACCTCCACAGCTTCCTTTTTATAGTTGTGTACTATATTTTAAAGTGGTCTATTACTAAAATCAGAAGTTACKTTTCTGTAGCTAAATATGTTGTCTTGACAGTATGTTGTCCATATAGTATGTTGATACAGGATGAGGTAAATGCCTTCTTAGATTCTGACTTCTTCAGTTTCAATATCATAGCAGAATAAAATCCCTTCAATGTAGTGCTGCAACTTAAAGAATCTATAATGGGTAGACGGTAGATTGTGCTCAAGAACTGCTTTTTTAGCAGATAATTTTCAGCCCTGATTTTAATTTACATTGTTGGTTTATTTTCTTTTTTTTTGACATATCGCCAATGGTTGCATAATACCCTTATTTTTACAATCATGCAATTTGCACACTTAACACATTTTTTCTAACATAATTCTCTGAACTAATTAAAAAGCTTYGATCAATCTTAAGCAACAGTTGGTTCTAGGATGAGTAAACAGTACTGAATAACTTTCTTTTGTCTCTTGTCTCTTGATTGTATTGCAAAAAATCTGTTGCTCCAAGAATTGTCACCTTTTTAGTCTACTTGTCCTATGACTTAAATCCAAAATATGAACATTTTCTTCTCTGTTTAATTAAATTTTATGTTCTGACATAAGACAACTCCTAAGGTTAAAAACTAATTAGTTACTGTATTACATATTCTAAAAGTAGTTAAATGATGTGAAAGACTATTACTAGGTTTCACAGTATATCTAGAAAAATGCTAGTCACTTTATGAAAAATCTAATAATTTAAATACTCCATTTAGTGACAAAATTAAGTATAAAATGTCAAATTGCATAACAGAATGTCAGTTTCTAAAGGCTATTAAAGCTTTTGTAAGCTTACAATTTAAGTGATTTCAACTGGCCATTTTATGAAATCATTATTTTCACTGTGTGACAATAATGCATATAATTGCAAGTTTAAGGTTCTATGAAAACGTTTTTTTCTTTTACTAAAAGTATCTCCAAATATTGCCATACAAGCACAAACCTAACAAAAATAACCAAACCAAACCAAAACCTAAAAACCCCGCTACAGATATTGCTATTCTAAATAAAAATTAAGCAACCCCCCACAGGTACTGTATAAGTATAGCAGAATCCTCTAAGTACTTCCTCCCTAGGAGTCTCAAATTTCTGTCTGTCAAAACCTATGAGTTTTGCCTTCATTATAAACCAACTTAGTCTGTGATCTCACACGGCATAGAGCAGGTTATCTTGGATGTTAGTCAAGACAGCTTTTCATCTATGCATTAAGAGTGCAGAAATAATCATCCCTGAGGGGTGGAAACAAAGGAGACTTAACCAAGACAGTATGCATGCATTTGACTATGTGACGTTTCACTCAATTCAATCTGACAAGAAAAATATTTAAGAACTGAAGAGTCTTTTTCTACAGAGAAACAGTCTTAATATAGAAATAAATAACAGAATTTTTTTTATAAAATTGTGTTCTCATTGATTTATTATGCTAACATAACACTTACTTCATTGCAAGGCTGGGGCAAAACCAAATCACACAAGAAATTTGGATTAGCATGTGACTCTTGCACTACGTTCGCATTGAGAGTAGAAGCAGAGCTAAATGATGAACTCATGATTGCTGGATTTTTTTGCATCACTTAAGAAGCTATAAGATAAAACAATAAAAGAAGAAGCACAAGGAGAGATTGATCTAGATGATCTTGAGAGGCCTTTTTCAACCCTAATCACATAAAATCCTTGTCTAAATTTTAAGTTATATCCAGAAATAACATAAGGGCCTCAAAAGATATACATTATCTCTCTTCTCATAATTTCTAATTCTAGCAATTGTAAAAGTGTGACAAGTCACAATCTTAATAACATATGGATAAAACTAATTTAGAACACAATGCAAGTGCCAGGGTGAAGTGCCTGTAATACATAAAAGTGATAAATAACAGTATAACTCATCTTATGGGTAGAGAAGGGTCTGGTTAGTGTTCCAGGCCATTTCATCACACAGCAAGAGCTGTACTTGGGTATAAATTCACTTTGAAGAAACACAGATGGAAATTAGACCGCATACTGAAATGCAAGTTAGGGAGAATTTTAACATGTCTAAAAAAAACAAAACAAAAAAAGAACAAAAAAMCCACACAATTTTTATAATGGATATTTATATATTTACTCATTATTGCCTTGCTTTACAATGGAAYAGGCAATTAACCCATAGATCCCTTATAGTCATAAGGTCTCCATATGTTTAGAGGGAATAGAATACTTTAAATTGCTCCTGGAAGCCAGCAGAACAATAATTTAAATTGTTTTATACTTTAAAACATTATTTTATGCATATAGAGGAATTTTTACTCGTAAATGCGCTTGCACTGGGATCCCAAAAGAACATGACATTTATTTTGAACATTWCAGGAAAAAAATAGCCTGAAATTTTGTATTTTTGTTCCTAATGTAAGGCAGCAATAAAGAGTTTGCTCTACAAATACTGCAGAGTTTCTGCTTCTCACTTTGCTAATTCTTTTGCTGTCTTCCTTTCCAAGACATCTTCCTCCAACCCATAGGCTGAAGAGTAAATCAGATCTTCACTGTGATCTCATTTCTACTTAGAACAGTAGAAATGGGATTTCTACAGTAGATCCAATTGATTTTTCAAGTAAAAAATGGTCTAGAAAACAGTTTTTCAGCTATAGGGTCTGGAAGTGACAGCTTTAATAGCTCTATTAAAGTTGCCATGTAGAGCCAGCTGCTTCTTTAAAAACACTATTGCCCTCTTGAATTTTAAAACTTATGCATTACCATATTGGGTTACCCATTCTAAGCATCCCTGCTTCATGTTTTCTTATACTAAAATGCACACTACTCCAATTTCATATACAGTACACTGACTTAGAAAGTTCCTGCAGACARTTCTAAGGACGATTATTCCAACATTTGCCAAAAGTCAAATTGAGTTTYGGTAAGGAAAACAAACTTTGTGAAGCTACATGCAATATTTGGGGGAATTAGGGGGCACCTTTTTGCTTTTTTTTTTTTTTTTTCTCAAAAAAACCCCAACAAACAACTAAAACAGTATTTAAAAATTGTATTATTTTGTAAGCTTGTATGCAAATGAGAGAAGAAATCCAAGCATCATGGAAGATAGTCTCTGGAATTGGACATTATCTAATTACGCAGAAAATTGTGAAATTAAAATTCAGCATTGATTAGGGATAGCAACAGAATTTCTAAGCAGAAATTTATACTGATTCATGATATCTCTATTGTTTCATGATAKCTCTTCCCATTTCAAAATCAGTTTCCATTTTGCTATAAATCTCAGCAATTATAAACTCTCCACTATATGTATTGATAGAATTTCATGCAAAATAACTGCCAAAAGATTTTTCTTGTTCCACTTGTCCAGACTGGATTGGGTTATAAGGTTTAAAAAGGAAACAAAAAGTCAAATTTTAAAAATTATTATCCCGCACTTCCAAAATATCTCTATAAGTTCTCTCTATTATCAGGCTTCAAAAAATTTTTATACAACTGCCACTAGAAAGTGTTACCTTCCAAARCCTTTTTCCTTCTCAAGTATGATTTGATTATGTTAATAAAAGTATGCAAACATTCTGATTTTATATATATATATATACACGCACACATAAGCCTCTCATACTACCAGATACAGCAATTAATTGAATAACATATACTTATCAGTATGTGTATTACATTTATGAAATTAAAGTGATAGCTGTATAATCACAGTGCATTTACTTAGTTTTTAAAATAAACATTTTATGATTAAATAAATTAGTACCCATTATTGAACTGTGCAAGTTAAACATTTGCTAAGAAATTAGCAGACAATTATGTATTATAAAATGCCATATAACTAAGAAGATATTTTACTTAAGCATCATTAAACCCCAAATCAAACAATAAATACAGAAAGAAAAKATCAGAGTGAATAAGATTAAATGCTTTAATTTTATACATTTGTCTAACTCGTTTTATACTAGTGTTCCTGCTCAYGAAATCCAGGCCTTTCTTTATGACTCAAAATTCATAAGAAATCACTGCAAATAAGGAAATCACATAATTGACTATCCATATGTTTGTAGCTGAAACTCAGATTTGTATTTTGCAAAATTATGATGTTTAGAAACCTAGCTTCAATCCATAATGGAATGAAAACCCTTTACAAAAAAATAAAAATAAATAAACTGTAAAATTAGTTATTAAACATTTTCATTTACATATAATTTTTATACATCAAAAAATGGTTTACACAATTAATTTCAAAAATGAGGATTGACTTCAAGTTTCAGCCTTATAGTAAATCGCCCATTGGGTGAGCAGAAAGGCTCATAATTTTCTATGTTCTTAATGGAGTTGATCATCATATAATGATCTTATTCCTGCACATTTATTTGAAGTCCATGTCCTTACAGCTTATTCTAACATTCAGTGTTCTGAAAAAATGAATCATCAGATTACTGAAAAACCTTTGTGGAAATGGCTTCCACAGCATACAGATCTGTGGTGATTTAGACTGGCTTTTTTAAACGGAAGAGAGTCTTTCTACAGTCTTCAGGGGATTACATACCCTAGAGATTTTTTTTTATTATTATTCTCTTARGGACTTTTTAAGGGTTTGGTGATTCTTTCAGAACAAAACCCAACTACTTCTGCCCTTCACTTTATGTACTCCTCTTACCCTGGATGGAAGTTGTTTATGTCCTATTCTCAGTGACTATGCACAGTGATCTTCTCTTATCAAGCCTCAACCCTTGTACTTGGAGCTCTCTTACTTGGAGCTACTTGGTATGTTCAGGAGATTGTAACTTGGCTTATAAAGAGCTAGCAGTATCTCAGATTCATGGTCCGTAGTAAGAAGAAGCTATTCAAGGGATTTTACAGGTATTCCAGCYTCCCAAAGTAAGTCCGAGTCCAAATAACACATGTTAAATATATATATATTTATTTKTTTTTAGTTCTCTCCACTAYCTAGGTGAAAAAAAAGGATAAATGAGAATTCAACAAAAATCTTCTTGAGTTCACGCAAAGTAATATCTTAGGAAACAGTAAGATTTTTTTTTTTCTTCAGGCACTACTCCAGGTATTTCTTCTAGCAACTTTTAWGCATCCTCTCAATGATACCTCCATAAAAAAGAAACACAGAGTCTCTCTCTACAGCAAGCAGAGCTTGTTGCATTGCTTATTGCAAAGCTATTGAAAATAGTTCTGGACCTGAAACTGCAGAGAAATAAGAAAAAAAAATTGTTCCCTATTTTTTTTCTTCCCTCAATACCTGTTTCTTCTTTTCTGTCTTGGGTTTCCCTAGGATCCATGGGAATGAAGGGAACCACCCAGGGACACCTTTTCAGAAAAGCAAAACTACTTCCAGCCTTATGAAATGGAGGCAGGGAATGCTCAATCACCTAAAGTCATTTACCTAAAAGAAGAATGTGACTGGTACCAATTCCAAAGGACATTCAGCTGCTTAGTGGAACAGCATAATCAACAGACCAAACACTCCTGGATACGTTTTAATCCATGACCGGCCTATTAATTTAGAGATAGAAAACCTACCTTTTCAACTTTACTGCAATCAGGTAAGAAGAATGATGAAAATCCGTTCTCTCACACTTTTGGTGAGAATTCATTGATCTTCACATGGTCTTTTTTTGATTTTTTTGGGTACCTAATCCCTTGCTTTGGGAAAGCAGATTTTCTTTTCTAAGTTCCCTTTTTCCATGTTTCTCAAAAGCAGTTAAAATGTTCAAAATAGGAGGAAAGCATTTTGGGTATATTTAAAGATGGCTTACTTCAGTTCTGAAAGAATTTCAAAGTTTTTTTTTAAAAAAGAAAAAAACAGTTTGACTTTACTCGGGATATCTGTTTTTATAAGAGTTAAATTTAGTTTTTCTGGTTTAGTTGTTGTTTTTTCCCMATGAGTATTTTAAAATCTAGTTAATTTACGGATTAATTTATCTTCTTTGCAAATTCTGAGATGGCAAACCATTCATTTGTATCAGTGGCAGAAATTCAAACCCTGTGTCAGCAGATATGAAATAGGTCAGTTGTGAGAAAGGATTAATATTTTTTTCCTCTTCCTCATCATCTAGTTCC
>QVAJ01000040.1:2530238-2554495 GCA_003546035.1 Mixornis gularis | reverse complement strand
AAGAAAGGCAAGCAAAGAACCACATCCTGAGTTTTGGTAAACGTAGCAGACTAACAGCTGAGAATTACTGAGCATCTGTATATATCTTGACATATATAGATAGATGTGTATATATATATATATATATGTATATATCTTGATATAGAGCAAAGATATAAACAGAACTTACATTTTTTGAGAGGATATATTAAATCCATATTATCTAGCTTGATTGTGCCAAGACCTTGAGCCTGAATCACAGCCAGACAAAATGAGAAAGGAAGTATGCTTTACCTCTTTACCTTTTCCACTGGTACAGAAAAACCATAATATTCAAGGCCATAAAAATACTTAATAAAAATACAGTCTTTACATATTAATAATAGACTTTTTGTTTTTTTTTTTCTTTTTGTCTAAAGAAAAGGTAAATCTTTTCTAACAGAAAATCTTTATCTGTGTGCAGTGGACAATATCAGAAGTACATTTTATAACTCTTCAGGGCCAGGAGATCTAAAAGTACTGTTCAGTAAATATTTTTTGCCTCTAAAAAAATGTTCTTTCTTCCTTTTACTTTAAAAATTACTATGCATAATGTAATGCAATTAGACAAGTTTGTACTCTTCCATTTTCCCTTCATTAATCTGTAAATTCACTTTTGTTTGCGTTTCCTCGGCTCAACAAATATTCTTCCTTGTAAAAAATGAACAGTGGAGTGAACCAGAGAGAAAGCAAAATCATTTGAGATACTTTTATAACTTATCTTTAGAACTTGCCACTGTAAACTGAATTTCAAATAGTCATCTTTCAATTGCTAAGAACTCATTWTAATAAAAAAATATTTTCTCCCAGGTTTTGACCTCAGCCCCACTGGTCAATTTACTTCAACCTTACATTAGTTGTCTGTCATTAGATAAGTGGATGCCTGTCACAGAAAAGAACAAGGTAAGAGGAAAAGCACTTGAATTTAATAAATAACTTTATATACATTACTAACTGCTATGTATTGGGCAGGAAACTAATTTGGAAACCATTGGGAGATACTTAAAACACAAAAAAAAWTGAATATGTGATGCAATAATAATTCATATTGCTAACTAAAGTAGCATAAAAGATGTTCCAACTGTATTACTTAAATAAAAAGGTAAAAGCCTCAGCTCTCCGGCACACTGGATTAAAATAAAACCTCCTTATGAAATTACCATGAAATTGAGTTGAAGCACATGCAGAACTAAACAGATTGCTTGGAAAGCATTCAGCTACAAATCAGTTCTTTTTTTCAGGCCTCCTAAAATCTCAGCTGATWTCAAGGTAAGTAGTTTTAATTATTTGCTCTGCTTTTTAAGCAAACCATGTTGAAAGCCACAATGGTCTATACCTACAAGAGTGACTTGTTGACTGGTGAAACATGGGATATCAACATTTCTCATGGGAAAAAAGAGAAAAAGGGAAAAAGGAAAGAAGGAGAATCTAGATTAGCTAAAGAAYGAATCCTAAAAGAGGAAAGTAAACTTAGAAAAGGTTCACTGACAGTGCTGAATAGTACAGTCAAATGCTTGTAGCCTTCACATAAATCAGTCCCATAAAAATGTTCTTGATAYGTTCTAAGCCTGTCCTTTCTAAGACAGGTTATATGGAGTCTGTTTTTACTTTTATCTTTGCCCTAAGGAAAATCATAATGGGGGACTGTAACCATAACAAGAGCTATCACCGATGTTTTTTCTCCTGAATCATAAGTATGCATGTAAATTTAGTTTAATCATACACTATTTATAGGGAGTCCACTTTGGAAATGGTGGAGTCATGGCTCCTGGAGGTATTGAAGAAATTACTCAACATGTCCAAGGGCTATGGTTTAGTTCACTTGGTGGTGTTTAGTTTAACGTTAGATTTTAYGGTCTTAGAAGTTCTTTCTAATGCTTGCTGAAGTTGATTTCTAATGATGACCACAATGATTCAATGATTCTKTGATCTTCCTGGTTAGGTTTATGACTTGCATTTACTTTTGGAGAGCAGATAATGAAAGACAGCAAAATTTTTCTGTAGTCAACATGCATTTCAGATTTACAGTATGAAAGAGAGGAAAAAAATTACATACATAATGTAATTGTACCATTATATGTGCTGAAGCATTATGTTTATTACTAAAATSTTAACAATTTTCCAGCTTCAATATGCATATTGTGCACATCCTTAACATCTCATCATGACAATCCTGGTCATAGGAAAATGTTCGAACAAAAATTAAGAGTGTATGTAAATATCTTCCGATCCTCTGTACTGCTCTGTCACTATTTCTTCAGCYTTTGATGAGGCATGAGCCTCACTTCTTTCAGGGTTGTGCATTTCAGAAAAGGATGCTAGCTGGACCCACTCTGATCATATCAAGAAGTACTTTGAAATCTGTATTTGGGACGTTTCTTCAGCATTTACTGTTATCTGTGAGCTGCAGAAGTTCCATTTGGATAAGATAGATACAGTACTCCTGAAAAGGTTATAAAGGATATGCTAATACAACTCACAATTCAAATGGAAAACCAGTGGTGGGGGAGGGATGATTGGAGTAAGAAGAAATGCTTTTAGAGAATCAGTACAAAGCCGTGAGAGAACTGAACAGATCAAAGCAATATTTTCTGGTAGTGGAAGGACTAGGCGAATAGAGGTGGAAGCCCTACAGGCCTTTCATAAAGCAATTAAGTTTGATATTTTCATAGGGGAAAGGATCACCTTTTATAGGGTTTTTACACCCAAATATCTGCCATAGGCTCTGTGGGAACCATTACAGAGAGAGCAAAAAAAGGAAGCTGAAGTCTTTGAAAATAACCTTTTGGCAGAATACACTGAATATTCTAACTGTTCTATACTCCTTGGGTGAAATTCTGGCTTTATTGTTATAGTGATAGAAGGGATCATTGACTATTGTAAAGCTGAGATTTTCTGCCAGAAAAAACAACTTAGGAAAACTCTGAATGTCTCCCTGAAGATAAATACAACACTCTTACTTTGAACTTTACTCCTCCATGCAAMTTATTTCTCCAGCATTACTGAAAATCTTATCCATTAATAGTGTCACTTTTGTCAGCAAACACAGTTTGCTGAGATGTCCCACAGTCTCACAGTTCTCAGAGATGTCCCAAGAGAAATTTCTCTGTTTTTTCACATAGAAAAGTTTCAGGAGGGAAAATTAAAAAAGATCTTTATCAACATTATAGCAGGAGTCTTCACCTGGAGTCTTYACTTCACTCTGTTCTTCTCTAAATAGGTCATGTTAATTACTTCAGATTTTCTGCCTATACTTAAAATAACACTAAAAAGGACAAAACCTGGATTGCAGTTACAAGCTCCTGTTTTTCAGGTTTCAACATTAAGAGTTAAATGTAGAAATTATCTATAAACGTTGTCTATTTTTTCCTCTATTTTTTCTTCCATCACTAACTGTTCTAATTACAATTGTAATGTTATCAGTTATCTCCTAGTGTACTAGAATTCTTTTTTTTTTTTTTTTCTTGGCATATAATTCTTCAAGACATTGTTGCAACAGATGCAGAGCACCTCCTGAGGACAATCAATTAATTCCCTCTTGAAGGGAATAGGAAGTCAACATCCTGTGAACCTCCTATGAACTTTATTCCTAATAAAGATAAACACGCAGAAGGCAGTCAGCATGAGGATCAATCGAGCCACTGCTTATGTGCTTTGAATTTCTTGCCCCATGATTTTGGCAAGACAACTTGTACTTGCCTGATAAAAAACTCCAAAGGAAATCTACTATTGGCTCTGATAYTGGCTTTGGACGGGAAGGTCTTTGTGTGTATTAAGCTCAAAGAACACAGACCTGAGGATTGCAGTGTCAGAAAACAAAGAGAAGGATGCATCTTCTCAGCTTCTGCCTGTCAGACACACACTTCTGAAATATTTATGGGCTTCATTGTTCTGTCAAGTATAAGGCATTCTTGTTAACATTTGGACATAATTTAGGGCATATTTCATAAGTGCAACTGTTAAATATTTATAACTAACACTCATTACTTAAAAAGCACTTCACATATACATACTTCTTTAATTATTAATAAAGAAAGTTTGGACAGGCCTTGTTTTTATTGCCCTGCACTTCTGGAAATTAACTTTTCATGTATTTCTGTATTAATATCCTGAGGGTCTTTTTTTTTAAYACATGAACATTGAAATGCCTCTGTTCTTTTAAACTATCATGTGCAAGACTACTGTTATAGAATACGTAAGTAGAAAAAACCTGATTTAGTTGAAGATGTTCCTGCTCATTACAGTGGAGTTGAACTTGATGAMCTTTAAAGGCCCCTTTCAACCTGACCTATTCTATGATTCTATGAAATTCAAAGATCTGAGAGAATCTCCATATTTGTACTCTTTTGCTGCCAGAGTAGGCACCTACACTATTTCCACTTGTGTGCTTCAGAGATGCTACATTACAAACATGTAGGTACAGAGATTTACATTCCTTTCATTTTGAAGAACAACTAATTTGCTAATAAATCTCACTGTAAAGTTCATTACAATTATAAACCAAAGAAAATTTTAATGTCTCTATTCTAAATTTTCTATTTTCAATCAATTKTCCGATTTTTGTTGGAAAGTTACATAGATTGAGGTATTGCTTCAAGTTTCTAATATCAGCAGAAAAAAGAATATTCTTCCTGAACTCATCATTGAATTATTGCTGGAAATATATATCTACATTTAGCTGACTGTTAAACATTTTCAAATAATATCTCTAATTAAATTTCATTTGAAAGTTATAATTTAATATGTTATCTTCATGTTAGGYTTTCAAGTAGAAAAAAACAATGGAAAAATTACTTAAAATTCAGGTATGAAGCATTATCATAGAATGGGATCAAAAAATTATTTTAAGCAAGCTAATGAAAAGAGCCATCTGAATTGTTAGGTGAAAAAACCCATAGATTTCTGATCTTAACTTGTCTGAATTTACAATGAAACAAACCTCTATATCAGGCTATATTACTTTATTCYRAAGTATAAAACCAGAAATATCCTGRTGTGAACAGCTGTTTATATTTTTTTTTCTTCTCTTTTGCACCTTTTTCATAATCCCTTCTGCTTTTCTGATGTAAGATACTTCCCAGTGTTTTTACAATTAGATACATTAATATTACAGCATATATTTTGCAAGGATGAATATCTTTAATTACATTAGCATTATACTGACAAGCCAGGAAATAGAAGCCACTGATTAAAGCACTGGCATACAAAAACCTAACAGAAGGTAATGGATACATTACAACTTTTTTTTTAATGGAGATTAAAAAAAAAAAAAAAAAAAAAGGAAGGGGTGAACATTCAGAAGTTGCTTATCTGAAAGCTTGAAATGAAAAAATAAAGCCCTGACTTTGCACTACTTCTTGCTAACATCATCTTCAGATCTTTAGTAACTTTTTTAGCTGACCTGTTATCTGTTCCAAAGGGGTAGAGATGCACAGAGATACAAAGGATAACCCATAAATAWGGTAGTTCAGGTATCAAAAGCACATTACCTGCACCAGCAGTAACTGTAATGTTGACTAATTTGCCATACTTATCAGTGCATCATCAAACTAGATTTTTCCAAATACACCAGATAGGTTTGTTTGCATCTAACCCTTGTCTGTTTACCCTGACTTGTAACATAGATACAGCCATATGAACATAAATTCTTAACACCTTCAGCAGTGGTCTGAATTTTCAGTTATATTCTGTGAAGGTTCAATAAGCCCAGAAGTATRTTATAACCAATAAATATCAAAATGTGGGCTACTAGCAAATATCAACATCAAGACTTCTAAACCTTGTATTTACAACTCTAAGGCACCTTTCTAAAATTCTTGCTTGTCCTAAAGGCTTCAAAATGGAACAAACCAATATTGTATAGACTTCCATGGTGTATCTCTAAAGAGTTACTCCACTGTGAAGTAATGCAGGCTTCTAAAAGGAAAGATATCTTGAAGAACAATGTGCAGTAGTCTAGGTGAAGGTAGTGGTACAACTCCTGGTGCTTCAGTGAGCATGTCTGCCATTGCCTCAGATGGCTGCGTAGCATATGTTTGACAGACTACATAGACACATCTGTGCCGAAGATAACTGGGGAACAGAACTCTTTTTCAACAAAAAAAAAAGTCAAAATTTCTGGATGGGGGAAAAAAAAAAGTCCTCATCATGGTAGAAATAAAAATTTCCRAAAAAACCCAGTTCTGGATTTCTTTGAAATCATAGACCTCCATCTTGCTTTATGGAGACACGATAAGTTTGAGTACTGCCTTTGAACAATGATCTTTTGAAAGCTGGACACTCAGAGTTACAAAATAAACTGATTCTCAGGCTTAGTCAGGAAGCTATGTTAAGTAATGAAAACTTGGGCTATTCAGCCTTTGGGTTTTCTCTCATACACTTCCCAGTATACCATTAATTCCATTTTTTAAAAAATTACTTATGAATCAATAACTTCCAGGTGATTTTTCTCTTTTTTAAGAGCAAAATGTCTCTGTTTACAATTCAGGGATTCACAATATAAATTATGGTGTCATAAAGTCAGAAGTAACATATCCTGTCGCTAAMTTTGTTGAAGGCTACTGACAGGAAGACTGAAATAAATGAAAAATTAAAATGCATGGAAAAATCCAAACTAGGTGCAATTAAATTTTGGCTGTACCTCAGTCAATTACAAAGATAAACTGAAATGTCCCAAYCTGTTTWTAATTTCAGTAGGGAAAAAAAAWMAAMAAAAAAAAAATTGTACCTAAATGCATTCTTATCTAAGGATTTTAAAACCACAGTTGAGTTTTCAATCCTGTTTCTTGAATGAGATTTTTAGGTACTTTTTTTCTTGATAGCAATATCATTCAATGTATTGTTGCACAGAAAGGTCAGCTGTAGTCATTGGTCCAAAATATACCAATAAACTTCGGTTTTGAAGATTGTTGTTGATAGAAGCTGTTATTCTGCTCCTACCAGAGAACATACATACAAGGCTGCTGGCTGCAATGAACACTAGTTGATCTACACTGAGTAGCAGTAAATCAATTATTATTTGATTTTAATGGTGAAAAAAAAATTAAAAAGAAGGAAAAAAAAAAGCATAATAGACTCAGATTACCAGCACTCAACAGGACTGCTCTACTGCCCTTTTTTTGCAACTCAAAAATATCTATACKGTCAATATTTCATATTCTCCATGAATCTGAACATAGGTGTCTAAAAGGTTAAAAACAGTAACTATGTGAAGTCTGAAAATGTAATTTGGATTTAGGCACATAACAGGACTGCAGTCCTCCTGTTAATCTGTAGCACCAGAAATAAGCAACACAAATTAAAACAAAGAAATAAAAAATGACACAAATTCACATGTTTCTTGTTCAGCATTCTGCAGGATATAAGCACTTGCTTTTAATCATAATGAACTCTCATTGAAGAATAGACTAGTGTACTTCTGTTATCCTCCAAAAACCTAAGAAATATCATAGTTGTATAATTACAGAAATAGTATGTAATTTTCTTTCTCTGACTTGAAGTTAAACAAACAAAACAAAACCCAAACCCCATGCATCAATTAAGAAATTGGCTATGTACTTAACCCTGAGAGCCAACACATATTGGCTCAAATCTTCACGCGTGACCTTCTCATTTTTTACCTTTGTGTCAGTGCACTTGYATGCAAATGTTAAACTGTTATGAGTTTATCCTCTAATTGGGTCTTAGGCAGGTTAATCTGCTGTGATTTAGCATAATTTTCCTGCCTTGTTAAACCTTGTGTTCCATACACTAATGTCTTTAACATGGATGTGAGAATGCTGCCCTCTGGGTACATGTTGAGACTGTATTTTCCCTCTGGTCAGCGAAAATCTGATTGCTTTCTCTATCAATTGATCATATATACTTTTGTTCATATGATTCCAAAACTGAAATATGTCTACTTGTCTGCTTTTTGTCGTTGACCTGACCGATCTCTTCATGACTTTTGTGCGCAACAAATAGTGTGGACCACGAGCAGCAGTTTCTGATTTGCGTCAAGGTTTTCAGACCTTTGGAATATAGCTCATAAAATTCATCTCAGTGAGATATCTAGTCTATAATAATAACTTGGAAACCTTTCAGAGATAATGCATCATCAATTTTGCTGCTGCTTCTTAAATGCTATCCATGTATTTATGCTCTTTCAGGAATGTCTTTTACAAKCCAAGCTGTCAGTTCAAAAGGTATTTGGTCTGGCTGTGAGTAGCAAGACCTTCTCAAATCCTCATCCTAATTCCTTTATTCTGTGACTTCTGACCCAAAAAGCAAAGCTCAGACTAYTGTGTTTTGGATCTGATGATTTGCAGTGGTTGCATTTTTTTCTCCCTCTTTCGGGTTCTGCTGTGTTTTCCAGCTGATCTTTTGATAATGAATGTCATTCCCAATCCAGAACAGAGGCATATGGTCTTGTTAATGGTTTTAAAACTGCAGTTGCATTCTTTGCTTAGGAAATTAAAATTATGATAGTACTTAAAAACCTCCTGTCTGCCCACTTAAAATCTCTCATTTCCACAAAATTTTACAATATATGAATAAAACATATTTAATTCAAAGTGAGAATTATAATTAACATTGAACTGAATAAATTTTCAAAGTACTCAGGAAAGAATTTATAATCATTTTAAAAGTGTAGAAACTTGATAACATRCTTTTAATGTTTCCACTGTATAAAAGCATCATTCTCTGAAGGAAAACATCGCTGAAAGTATGTGCCACCACTTGAAAAAGAAAAACCCCCAAATTTTAATACTTTGTGTCAATTTTTCACATGTAAAAGTTCAAAATTTGAATGCAAGGTTAAAAACTATTCTTCAATAACTTCTATATTTTTTTTATTATAAGCAACTTACAAATGCCCATTCCTAAAAAAAGTGGGCTAAAAGCATAAAAAGATAAAAGTGGCTAGAAGTAGTGCAGTCAAATGTGGCTGTTAAAAGGAAGATTAGTTACTAATTTTGCTAATTTATTTTATTGATGGTACTATACAAGCATCATATATGAAAGGTAATTCTTGTTGAAGACAGATGACAGGTATGTATAAAATATAGTTCAATACATACTTTATAATCTTTGAAATGGGAATTCATAAATGTGATAACTTTGTAAACTCTAAGTATGTTTTTTAACAACATACTGATACAGAAATAGCATTAAGTAACAATAACATAATAAAGACATGATTTTTCTCACTTTGAAAGCTATTATGTGTCTACTCAGATTTGTGAGTTCAAATAGTTTGTTTGAAGGAGTAGTAGAGCAGGTGACATCCATGTTGAACCATATATGAACAAGTGCCAGTGATGGTGAAATACACAGACCACTGGACTATTTGATACTTTCTTTTTCCTCACATATCATAGCCTGTTAGAAAAAAACTTCACTCTTTTAGCAATACAGGTTTCCACCATGATCAGTTTTTTAATAGAGGAAGAAACAAAACTCAGGCTCATCATAGCAGAAATAATTGCTACAAGCTAAAATTTCTGGGCATTGCATTAACATTCAAAAAAGGCCTTCTCATGAGATCTAAACATAGCATTCAAAACATGGTACCTTCCAATAGTTTGCAGGTGCAGGGACCATCTGCAGAGAAAAATTCACTGGCTGTGGGCCATTACAATGTTACCATACAGTATCTGTCACCAAATTATAATGTCATGTTGGTAATATATTTTCCCCACATTTGTGAACTTTAATTGTCTGTTTGATTTCATATGGTAATATTTTACAAGGAAACACAACCATGAGAGCATGTACTGCAGATGCATAAGTAATTTAAACAGTCAAGCTGGATTATTTTTAATGTTCAGAATTTAAATTTTGGTTGTTTGCAACTTTACAGATAAAAACCAATATGCATAAAGCTCTAAGGGTTAGAATATAATGTATTCAGTGCCAAGAAAAATAATTGTTGTGAGGAGACAAATAAASAGTATCTCAAATAAACAAATAGACAATAAAAGCAGACTGTTCTGACTTCCAAAGTTGCCTGATGTGCAGAAAAGGTTTGGGGTTTTTATGCCTAAAAAACCCAAAAATACTAAAGAACTGATATTGCTACAAGAAACACTTCAGTACATTTTCAAGTAACTGTTCAGAAGATGATACGGTTCTGCTAGGATAAATGCAATCATTGAGCTCAGTACTGACTCATTATTTCAGCTTATCATGTATAAATCATAATAGGTATGCACATCTTGTTCAATAAATAGCACCAAATAGACGAGACTTCTCATTCATTTTCTACAATACAGATTCCTTTCTCTGAAGCGCTGAAAACCAGCTTCACTCATGATTCACTCATGAGGAGTTTATTCTGTAGTTACAAACCAGCCATTTCAGTATGGGTCAATGCTTATGACTTCAATTTCCTCTGTTCCCAAAAATCAGTATTTATCTCAGCTTCAAAGCAATAGACACTGGTTAAAGTTTTGACAGTGTGCCAAGACATGTATGCAGTCACATATGCAGCTATGTAGGCATCCCTGCCCATAAATGTTTAAATTTCAGCTATATGTTGCCATTTTAATACTCTACCCCTAGAGTCATCACTAGGAGAAACTACACATAAACAAACCAACAAACAACAAAAAGGCCCTACAAACGCACAACCAAGAGAAAAAAAAAAAAAAAAAAAAAAAAAAGGAAAACCCAAAAAGATAAAGGAAAGACAAAAAAAATTAATTTTCAGTAGGTAGCACTATGGTATGGAGTGCAAAATTCTGTGTCTTACTCATAATCTGGCAGGAGCTCAGCTCATGTTCATAGATAGTCATCACAGCTRGTGTATGTGGCATCAGTAATTGCAAGGTCAGAGTCGCAACACTATAATCAACATTCTGTCATCACCTCCAATATAGAGTGGTATTTTTAAGGTTTGTAATCTTTATAAAATTAAAATGTTATCTAGAATTATTATGATGTAAATGTCTCCAGCATAGAAGTTTGAGCTTTTCTATTTCAGAATTAAAAAAAAACAAACCAATTTGTCCATTTTGTGTCTGTATGAGAATAGGAATCCTTTCTAATTTTAGGCAATGATTTCTCCTTACACTCCTGTCTTCCCTTACTTTGAAGATTTTATAATAATGAAATGTGGCAAGTACTTTATCATCATTATGCATTTAAGATTTTGAAAAAAAAAAAGTTAAAAAACAGGAAAAAAAAMCCCAACCAAACAAAACTCAAATGAAAACTAAAATCTTGAAAGTATGTTCCCACTGCTTTCAGTTTCTGAAAATTGATTAAATCAACTGATTAAATTGTTGGTTCATAATAATCAATATTATGGTATTACAGAAGTAATTTATCTTGTCTTTCTAAAATATGTGACTTCCTGGGGAGATAAGGTACAGATCCTGAAAGGTGCCCAGATACATTTTGCCATAGAACATACGAGATATAGATAAAAATAGCTAGAAAAACACTTTAAAATCCCAGGAAAACTTGCTGTTCTTTCATTATGACCTGAGTTCTGTTTTCCAGCTAATTGAAAATTCGAAGAAAGGAATTCTTGCATGTGTTCCTAGACTCAAATTAAGTAAATTGCATAAATGGTAAATAAAATATATTRCAATAAGATTCCCTGAATTCCTACAGAGAGACATTTGTGTTTWTTGTTTATTATTTTTCTCCCAAGCAATATGACAAACTAGCTTCCTAGTCCTGTGCTTATTCTTCTAAGGGAAATAAACTGATGCATCTTTGCATTTTATGAATGTTTTTGTGCTGACCTACATTGGGTAGAGAGCAGCACAAAGACATTTCTTTATGCACCTTATAATGCCCTTATTTTCACATCTGAAAAAATTCCACCCTATTGTAAGTCTATTATAGATAGARTCAATAGATACTGTTTAATTCTTTKGGGATACATGCTTCATCTCAAGAAAGGCAGATATCTTAATTTTCGCCTTCATTTAACAGGTCACTCATACAACAATTTCTACAGGACCAAGTGGAAAGCTGTAAAAGCAATGAACGAGGAGTTTGGGGAGTCTATGCACCTTTAGCTATGTTACATGCAAGAGGGCCCAGATTTTTTTTATTTTTTTTTTTTAAATTGATTTAATGAGTGAAATTGTGACAGAAACTTAGCRACCATTCAAGAGAAAACCTTTATCTTTCCTGTTTAATTTTTTCCATGTACTTTCTCTAAGTGTACATACTTTATACTGGCTCTGTTGCAGATTTGATGGCTTAAATGATTCTTGGCTCTGACACAACATTGGAGTTGTTATGTTTTTATGTGTACATGGAGTATATAAACGTACAATGAAGGATGGTCAGAATTATTTCATTATGCATGAAATATACATTTAAACTCAAGTAGTGATGACAGCATACCTCTAGGTCTATATATTTCAGTCAATTTTACACTTAGTTGTACTTGCTTGCATGATTCTCTTTATTTTTAAAAAAAAATGTTATCAATTTTAATCTGTTTCTCTCAAAGGATTCTCTACAAACCACAGATCGTACTAGACAAGTTACATGATATATTGAAGTTTAGATAAACAAAGAATTATCTTTAATTAATAATATTTAATAATATTGGGAATAATAATTTAATTGATACAATAATATGTAGTAGAGTGGGAAAGAGAAACAAATATTTAAATGTAAGGGATGCATCTCAGGGACCTTCATCAGAAAATACAGAAAATACATACTGTCTAAATCATGCAAACATATTGACCAATATATTGGTAAAATAAAGTAGCTCCATGTGGATGCTGGCTTTGGAAGTAAAGAACTTCTGAACCAAATTTTTAGTGTCATTTTTTATTACATTGATTGTGTTACACTTATAAGAAGTTAAAAGACAATAGAGAGGAGGTCTCAAATTCTGACAAGACTGAAAGCCAAACTCAGAATGTATCCTAATTCCTAATTACATATAAAGTCAAAGTAATTTTAGTGTGTTATAAATAGCTGTAGCTTATTACATATTCATCATTTTAGTTTTTTTAAAAAAATAAGTACTTATTTTTTTAATCAAATTAATGGAACATGCCTTCACTTTTTTCATATTAATTTTAAATATTTTTTTCTGAGAAGGATGAAATATAGATAAAATTGTATTTTGAAAGTGAGAAAAATACATGTAGATCTCAGGTCAAAGTAGAAAGTCATAAATCTTTTTTTTTAATGTACATATTGAGATATATTTTTTTTATTATTTTGTACCAATAAACACTCTGACCTGCAAAAAAAAAAAAGGAGAGCTCAGCCTCATAATTCACACTTTTATCTGAGATATGTTCAGGGCAATTAATGAACTCAACACCGATTTCATTTGTTGTATTTTTAATAAAAATAGTTTAATTTTGGAAGAAAAAATATTACAATACTATTCAATTTTTATTATGTCCTAATTTTTTTATATACTATGAAGAAAAGGGAAAATGGAGGAGTCCTTCCCCTTGCTAACCTTTTGCCATTTAAATAAAATAAGMTAACATAGCATAACCACTACATAATAATGTCTGCATGCCGTAATTAGGCAACACATTTGACTCTCAGCTACATCCTRTTACAACCACATATTACAGCAACTGAAAAAATTTATTCTACGAARGTCTTTTTTGCTATGGCAGGAATCTTAATTGAGCAAGAAATATTTATCTCTTCTGGGATTTAAAGAGTGAGAAGCATACTAAGTTTCTGATTTTCTCTGCAAGGCTCTGAAATATCACATTTATAGGCATTCCATGTCCAAATTTGATATTGCTCTGACAAGTCACTCTATACTTATTTCCTCAAAGATACGTTAGATTTTTAAGCCAAATCTCTGAATAAGCAGTATTAACAAATGATTTTGATATAATTGGAAATTATTTCAGGGACAGGATTGTATAAATGAAATAACTGCCWAATTGTAATACCTGTGATTCTGCAGCAATTTAGCTTCAAGTCAAAATTTGTTTTCTGAGTCTAAAAAACCCCAACATTCAGAAAATTATATATATTCATATAAAACGACAATTTATACCTTTCTGGACTAAAGCAGCTTACATTGCCTCTAACCTCTCTGAAATATTGCCTGAGAAAGAATATAGTGTCAGTGTAAATATATCCTGAATGAAAACACAAAAACAGTATAGAAAAATCCAGCATGCATCAAAGAAGGAAGAATTGTGTGGTTTAGTTTTATTTGAATCGGAACAACATTATTTTCTTTTCACTTTCAGAGTACTTTGTTYGTCTCATTCTTTTTTAGATAGGGGGAATATTTTACTTCTCCTGGAGATGCTACATTTTACTGATTTGCAAGGAAGGGATTGAGTTTGTTACATTGATTGATCTCTATCCAAGTACTTTGATGTTAGCTTTCAGAAAAAAGAGGATTTGAGAAAATGTTCTGGAGTCCATACATTATTATTCTATTTCCACAGATCCATAGAATCACAGAATGAAAGAGGTTGGCTGAAGTTTGTGGAGATTGCCTAGTCCTAATCCCTCTTTTCATAGAGGGGGGAACTGGAATAGGTGGCTCAACTGTATCCACTCAGTTTTGAATACCTAAAGGATAGAGATTGCACAACCTCTCCAGGTGATCTTTTCAAGCATTTGGCAGCACTAACAGGAAAANTTGACATTTAGACAGGATTTTCTGTGCTTGAATTGTTTCCATTGCCCTCTTCTTCATGATGAGAAGAGTCCAGCTCCATCATCTTCACACCTTCCCTTGGTTACCTGTATGTGTTGGTTCATACATCATCCCAGAGATATCTCAGACACAATATTGACATTATCTGCCTCCCAGGTACAATCATCTCTTGATGGTAAGATGCATGACTAAAATCACACAAGCTTCACCTAAAAGTAAGAAAATACTRCAAAAGTAAGTCAAGAATGTGGARAAGTCAGGGAAGACTCCATTATWATTTCTGGCATGAGCTGATGGRCTGAACCTGTCTTGTCTCYCATGGGTCACCTCTTGGGTAAGAACCATAGTCCATGGGTCTGAATGACTATCTCGAGCTAATTGCTGTTAGTGATTAAAGATTGTTAGTATATCACTTTGAATATGTTTTTGCAGTCAGATACTATCACCAGGAATCCTTGAATCGTAAACTGTCACRATTTTATTAATAAAGAGTTAGTTCCATAAACTGTTAGTGCTAGTCCTTCAAGGGTGCCGTGGTGACGGACAGAGGGTGACATGCTCAAAGAAGAGTGTGGGGACCCACGAGGAAGTTTCTCTGTGTGTGTGTTCCCTAATAAGTCAGTCAAATTGCCCTTCAATCCTGCAGGCTGTTCAGTAGAACCCCCATAGTGGGATGCTGACAGACTGGTTGGGCACAAGGATTTCAGCTTTCCTGAAGCACCAACAAGAGTTATCAAACACAAAGGGTCTGAGGACATCAACCCTATTCACATGATACCAGCACAAAGCAGTATTTGACTGAAGACACATATAAGCATAAATACAACCTGCTATCATTAATTTTCGTTTCAAGAAAACAGGTAGATCTGTTGAGAATTTAATTTCTATGGTTCCATAATTTAAAAACGTATGAAGTGGTTTGCTTTCAAACTTAAGTGCAAACTTCCTCTGGGATAGAAATTTAAATATCAAGCCAAATTTCATCAAAAAAAGTGGTTATAAATGCTGACAGGTGCTTAGCTATAGTGTCTGTGGGTTTAGTTGAGTTTCTTTTACTTGGTTGGTTGGTTTTGTTTCATGGTATTTTATTTTRCGTGGGGGGTTTTAATCCTACAGGAACATAGCAGGAACTTTACAGTAAACATAATTGCAATTTTCATTTGCACTGAAAAACAAGCAGGGAAAAGACATTAGAAGACAATARATTTTTCTAAGCACTTGGATGAAAAACAGTATTAGCTTAGATAAGAAATGGTAATAAATATATAAATTATGTATTCAGAAACCAACAAACATTTTAGTTGCAATGTTACAAAAATTTTTGAGAACGCACTACAGTAGAAATATACTCTGATTTCAAAACTGCTTGTTAACCTAAATTACACCTTTTGCTTCCTATCCTATTTAKCCTCTATCAGTATTTCTAGTATCTTTTTAAAACCTCCAAAAAAGTTATCCAAATATTTTATTGTTTGTTCTCTTCAAAAATGTACAGATTTCAATTCTTAGCCTTTTGATTTATCAYAAAATGTTTTCAGCTGAAGCTCTGCAGATAAGGACATTGTGAACCCAAAAGCATTCATTACACTGAAATGTATTCAAATAAAAGTACAGRCCCTACCTTGGATACCCTTGGAAAATTTCATAAATATCAATGAGATCAATGGAGTTTCAATGAAATCTGTGCTTTAAAACAGGCCTAGATTCCCATGATTGTTTATCTTTAATAGTAAATACTTATTAAATCCACATTTTAAATCACCTGTACAGTATAGTATAGCRTTTTTATTGCAGAAAATAGGCATTGGTCTTACCACTTCATAACAAGATTAATGAGAGTTCACAGTGTAAAAGATGAATACGTTCAGAATTGATTCAAATGTAGGAATAATAAAGGTTAAATAATAAAAATATCTTTCTGGATTTCCAGTGTTTAGTTCTTTCATTTTAGGGCCTTGACTTCTGAATATGTCGACTTTCTGGAGTCCTGAAGAAACAATGTTCCTTCCAAATCTGGTGAGACAGTTCTTGTGAAGTGTCTGCTGACTTTTCTTGCAAATGAGCAGTTTATGTCTACTTGTTATAATCACTGTATTACATGGGCTAAAGGACCCACCCTCCTTTTCTCTCCATCTTGCTGCTGGCAAGAAACAATGCAGTCGTTTGCTATTAGCCTGAATGGAGACATGAGGCTGCTGTAAATGACTAATCAGCATCCAACAGCAATCAAAACGAACTATGTTGGCACACATAAATGCTGACAAAGCAGCACTCAATTTTAGAAAGTTAAATTAGCATTTATGTTGAGATAACAATACAAATTAAAAAAAACAAAAAAGTTTTAACAAATGTTTCTCACAGAGAATTCACTTTCAACACAGAGGATGATTTTCTGTATCCTAAGATAGGTAAGGTCAACTGTTTTGCAGAGGTATGAAGTCTGATTTCTAAAGGATTMCCATAGGCTAGTTTAGATTAAATACCAAACTTTTGGATATGTTGTGAAGTGAGGTCACTCCTACTTTGATAATAAAAGCAATCAAAATTACATGAAAAATGTATTGCATACTAWTATAAGGAAAATTAATTGAAGGAAAAAAGAAAAAATATCTTATAAAACACTTTGGAACAAAAATAGTTAAGARCCATTGTGGTAGCTAGCTGAAAAATTTAGTTCCTATTTCTAATTTATTTACTTCCTTGCTTTTTGCACACCCTTTTCTGGTTCATTCCTTTCCAGTAGCATTTTCCCTTGTCATAGGAATATTCATGTGCAAATTCCCTTCTGATTTTATCATTGCTGCCACTTGTCAAATAATTATCCTTGTTCTGGCTTAGTGTGTTGTTTTCTTTTCTAAGAATGTACAGTGGGGGCACAGTTATTATTTTTATTAGTTATTTGTTAAGCTTTGATAATAGCATCAAAATAATAGAAAAATCTTAATACATAATTTTTATGATTAGGGACTCAGCCATTGCCTAAGAAGAGAAATCCAGGCTCAAAATGTTCCAGATGATGCAGAGTGTATGTTGCAACATTCCTTTAATTCTTATTCTGCATTTATAATGGCTTTTAGGCATGCCGTAGTCATGACACAGGAACTTAATTTTATCCATCATAATAAGCCAATGTATAACATGTAAAACCTTCACAGCATCAGGCTTSTCCACAACCTTTCCTCCTATGACATGAAAGTGGTAAAACCAATGCTAATAATTCTTTCAGAATATAAGCTGTTTGAATAAATAGCAAAACTATGAAAACTGGAATTTCATGGTTTTCAGAGTACCATAGAGTTTTAAATGGATTTCTGTAAATCACTTCAAAAAAGTATAAAAGATTTTTTCACACTTTTTTCCCCCAAAAGGAAACCCACTGTGAAATTTGGTTGTAGCTGTTGATGGAGCTTTCCTCGATCATGTGAAAGCATATTCCTCAAACAAAYATGCTTGTCAATTATTTTGAAAATTAATGCTATGATTTTGCATTTTAAATCATAGTCTAATTTTAAAGCATTAACTATACTTAAAAATAAAGGGTTTTTTTATACAATTATTTACAATTTACAATAATAGGTAATAATATTTCAGTTAGAAGGATTGTAGATGGGTTTCAGCACTTTCACCACCGCACTGTGTGCTTGAAATTGATGGCAACAATTTTTCTTTTTTGACTTCCATGTCATATACTGAAGGAAAAACATGTCTCATACTATCTATTTAGCCTGTGTCTTTTCAGTCATATACTATACCTCTTTGAGTGACTAGATCAGATGTAAGTCACTGAAAAATAGTGGAAGTTGTGTTTGGTTTCAGAGCACCAGATAATATCTGATGGCAAACTAGGTTTAGAGATTATATGCCCATAATAATGCAGCAAATGGAGAGAAAGGAACACCGCAAGGATTTGTTACAAAGCAATCAGCCTAATTAAACTTATTTGGTGCTCTTCATATGCTGTGGAATATCTAACCTCTGTCCATTAATCCAAAAACCTTTTAATAAATCCTGTCACACCTGAACAAGCATTTCAGTTGTTTTAGATATGCCAGAGAATCAAACACCAAGAGGTGCCATGTTGATAAAGAATTAAATTGAGTCCTTAAAGAATGCTAAGAGAAAGAAAACGGACTACTTATGTGGAAGATGGATAAGAAAACTTTTTAAGAATTAAGAGAGTTATGCAGACTTTTGTCCCAGAGTTTAATGAATAACTTATGTCAAACCTGAAAAGCAAGACCTGTCCAGCAAAGACTAAATATACAATTCTCTTATGTATTCTTATTTATTTCTTTTTGTTTACCTTGAAGTTTTCTATACTCCTAATGCAACTTATATTCATACACAGACTAAAAGAACACCACATTTGGATTTTAAACATCTTTGATCATCTTTGAGGTGCTGAATAAATTTAAAAAAGCAAACATATTTGAGGATTTTCATCATTTCATTTTGAAGTACCTGACAGTGCAGATGCTCAGCACTCATCTAGAGTTAACATGCACTGTTTCAAAATTCTCACAATTCCCTGATATTTAAGCAACYGTTGCTTGACCTGTTCTAGTTGAAGCCCTGAGAATCTCTTTTAGTAAAAGTCTGAAACTCTAAGGTGATTTCTCCATATCAAACTGAAGCCCTTTGAAAAGGTCTAAGATGGAGTAACCTGTTGAACCATTTTGACTTTATTTGGGAGCCAATGAAACAGAAGCATATTGTCATAAGAAAATATATGAAAGTGACCGCAGGAAAAAAATCAATTGGTCAGATTATTTCTTTATCTTCCTCTTAGTCCACATAACCATGAATCCCACCSATCTGACAAAACAGGGAAGGAACTCTAAAGAAGGCCCAGAAATTGTATGGAAGAGAAAAATGAGTATGGCTCAGAAACATACATAAAAAAGAGAGGTTGCAGAACCATTTGCCTGAAAAGTTCTAAGAATAGACTCAACATTCCATTATGGAAACGTCTTATATTAAGGTTCCTTTATAAAACAGGATATTGTTTTAAGGCATTGTTAAATAAAGAAAAATTACTTGTGACAATATTTYCTACAAGAGCAGACACTTGGATTTCGTATCTATGGAGTTTTGTTCAACTACTCTGCAAAAATGAGATAATCTGATATTTTATGGTCAGTAYAGTCATCTCCAATGACAGACTTAGAGGACTAGCTCAGAAATACGGTTTTGCAGACCTAATTTCTCAAAGTAAAAGCAGAAAATGCTACAAAAATTAGAAGCATGCTGTAATTTCTTAGCAAGTGTAACAACTAATTTTATGTTTTTTTAAACATGCCATGGAAAAACTAAGATACACAAAGTAAATTAAAATAGTAAGAACTGGTGWTAAAGAGTTTAAAATTATGATTATAAAACACCTGAGTTATGATCTGAGAAATGCACAGTACTGTAATTTAATCTCTGCTGAGGTAGGTTCACATCCACTTCTGTTTTGAAAAGTGGAAGGAGGAGAAAAAATCAACAGAGAACTGAAATGAAATAAGAAGAAAGGTCAAAACTTGGCACAAGTGTGAAACTCTGAATTTCTCTTCTGAAGTCTGAGTTATACCAGCCATAAGTAAASTATCTGACAGTAAAATGACACTGGATGCTACAGCTACAGCAGGAACAAGATCAGGGGTGTCCCAGATCTTTGCTTTTTCATGACCCTCCCTACTGAAAATTGTTTTATCCTGCTCAGGCATAAGACTCCTCTGCGAAAAAATGTCCCCGGAGTTTGCTTTCACTGACTCAAACTTCACACAACCCACACAGAAAAAGGTGTTTTTTCTCACAAATATTCTTGTTTTCAGCTGTGAAGGCTAATGCATAATCAGGTCCTAGACTGCAAAAGAAATGAACATATTCAAAGGAAAAAAWCAATTGTTCATCGACAAAAATGGTGTTATGACTTTACAGGTGATAGTGTCAAAAGTAAACTTTGACACTTTTCCTCATTAGTGAAAATCAACAATGATGACACCTCTCACTACAGTAAGATAGGTTGCAYAAAATTTATTATTTTTCACATCAGTGAAATGCACTGCACCACTGATGATGTGTGGTTGACTTCTTTACCCCAGAAAACAAACCTCTTTTGTCCGCTTAACTTGTACAGTCAAACAAGCCGTCCATCTATATTTAATAAAATGACCATTTGCTTAAACATATTACCTGTGAAGAAAATGCTGAAACTACTTAACTRGTCTACCCCAGAATGGAAAAACAACCCAAGTATCTCTAATACATTACAAAGAGATAATTCAGAATTTAAGGAAATTTCAAACTTCTAGAGACTTGAGAAAAAAAAWTTGTCAATTCATGAGTGTCATGGGTAACCCAATATGTTATTTGTCCCATATCTATTTCTACCACCCCAAAAAATTGTTACTGCCTTTTTAAGACCCTGTGCCATGGCCAGGACCAGAATCTGATGATGAGGGCATTGCCAGAGCCTCTTTTAAAGTCAGATCCTGGAAGACCAGGGAGCTCTCTCTGTCCTGGCAGTTTTCGCTGAAGGCCAAGGTCCTGTTTGTATTTCATTTCTCCTTATTGCTGAAAAGGGATTGCATAAAACAAAGGGGGAGAACTTGTTTTACCGTGCTTAACCTGTAACATTTTATGGCCTTTTACCTGTTTTATACCAAGACAGAGGGAAACTGCAGATTGGGCTGGTATTTTTCACTGCAAAGGTAGAAGCCACATTTCCACAGTCATCTGTCTCTTCCAGCCACTTTGGAGCCATGCCTACTTTTAGTTCAGCTGAATGCATACAAAGGACAGAATATTAAATACATGCTGAAGGGGGAAATAAAGAAAGAATATGGCTGTATTATGATGTTTGCTTTTTAAAATAACATTTATTTTTACTTACTCTATCAAGTCCTTTGCCACAGAAAAAAAATTTCACATTCGTACTTGCCACCCTGTGTTTGATTTCCCTAAGTCTTAAAAAAAATTCCCCAACCAAATCAAGAGGAATAGCAACAAGACAAGCTGAAATTGTTAACAGCCTGTGCATTACTTAAGACGCCRTAGTTATGATGGATGATACAATGATGACAGATGAGTCCTCACTCCTATTCTAAATTCTATCAACCACATAAATTAGTAATGTCATTAATATGATTACTAGCTGCTCACTCACCTTCTGCAGCAGCTGTTGCATTTTTCCTGCCTTTGATCCTTTGATTACTCCATCTAGCATAGTATTAAAAGTCAGTATAGAATTTGCTTGAATCAGGTAAAGACCTATAGTTTATTGGGGAGAGAAATATATTGAGGAATCACTGATTGCTTTTTGGCATCTGATTTCCTCTTTAACTGGAAAATATGTGGGGTTCATTCTAATAGTGTTTAAAATTTTGTTCATTTTTTGATATATTTGGCTGGCTGGCTGTTGGGTTTTGGAGTTTTTTGTTTGTTTTTGGGGGAAATGAGGGAAACTTGTTTGGTTTGGTTTAGTTTACTTTACTTTTTCTCCTATTTCCCATACATGTGGTTCATGTGGAGGTCTGTGACAGCTCCACATGCACATTAGGGACATTAACTAAAGTCAGTCATTTGGTAGTGTCAAGSAAAGTCATTTAAGCAGCAATTTCTAAAATATTGCTAATGAATATTTTCTTCTGTTACTTTCGTTTGACCAGCTGAGGCAGACAGCACTCAGATCAGCACTTAGCTCTGTGAAACTAGCATATCAAAAAGCTTGTGACAGAGGCTGCGTCTCTTTGATCTGATCTATGATCCCATTGATAGTCCCACAATAAACAACATTTAAATCCCTAAGGTTTTCGTTACATGTATTGAAGATATTGTATTAATTAATTCTAAAAAATTCAAGAAGAGTCGAGGCCATTTTTTTTTATTATTCTTGCCATGTACTAATCCCATGGAGAGCAGCAGAAAATAAATTCAAGCTTCATTGAATWTAATCACTGGAAATATTTTGTGGGATCACAATCTAGGTTATTAAAGTAAGTGCATTCATATCTATGAAGTTTTTTGAAGTCTTCAGTGATACATATATTTATTGTATAATTCCTYATATTCTGATCCACAAACCACACATTCAATATTAGAAAAGTTCTGGACATTTTTAATTTCTCTGAAAAATTACTAAATATTTCATTGCAATCTATTATTGCTAAGAYTTAATTGCATTTATGCAATGTATTAAACAATATCTAATGGCAAGTCATGAAGGATAGTCATTAATAGTTTAAAYTGAATTACAGTGATCATATAGATAAAGTGGATATCATGATGAAGTATTACTTTTTTATTATGATTCTTTGTTAGATTCCACATTACTTTGAAGGTTTAAAACTTGTCATGGGCCTGGAAACCTCCAGTTTCTAAGGTCTTATTCTTCAAAATATAAACTCTTGACTTTCAGCATAGGAGAYGTGTAGCAGAAGACTTCACAGGCTGAATATTTACCTCTGATACATAAAATCCATGCACATTCTACAGAACAGAAATAGRCACAAGGATATTTCTTCTCATGATAATTCTGTAAGTTTCTTCTTGTTCTGTGAATGGAAGTTTCAAAATATGTTTTCTCAAATACTTTAGCACTTCTAATCATTATTCACTTCAATATCAGCGATACTGAATGACATGAAAAATAAGAATAAAATAATGATTGACAGTATGAAGACTAAGAAAAAAAACTCTCCAACCCATCTTTACTCTGCTCCCACTTCCATTTGGTATCTCACTTGACACAACAGTCATTTGGTAAGAATTTTTTTTTTTTCAGTCTGGCAGTTTTAAATGCAATAAAAAGCAAAGGTGGATGAAATCAACTTATTCCATATATTTCTTGCTAGTATCTCTTCAGTCTTATAGGAATACATGACACTGAAATTCATTAAATCCCACTGAAAATTTTCTCAAAATTTATAGGGTTTCTTTTGTGGTTGGTTTTTTTTGGTGGTTTTTTTTTGTTTGTTTGTTTGGTTGGTTTGGTTTGGTTTTGTTTGTTTTTGTTTTTTGTTTGTTTGTTTGTTTTCCCAAGGCAACTAGATTTAGCAGATGTTTTTTCTATTTAGACACTTCTGGAAGACTGTTGCAATTCAGAAATAAATTAGAAGGACATTTATGCCTATTAAATAACAAAAAATGCATGGCAAAAGACTATAATCTCTCTCTTCATCATTCTGAAATAAGTCTATATTCTTTCCTTGACTGTAGTCCCATTAAAAAAAAAAAGTCTTAAAATGAATAGAACATGTAATTATTGACCAAAAGAAAAAAAAAATATGGTGACATGATCACATTTCCTTAAATTGCCCAGCATGTCAGCTTTCATGACAGACTTTTATGAGTAGCATTTAGAAACTGTAATCTGTGGTCTCAAAGTGTGCTATTCCTTTCCTGTTCTATTTGTAACTGTTTTCATTCCAAGGGTTACAAGTTTGTTTTTCCAATGAGGTTTTAACATGGTCTCTCAATGCACACAATTTCTCAACAAATAAGATAGTGAAGATTATGGGGAATAGTGAAGCATAATATATAATATTGCAATCATTCTGCACAAGATATTCTGTGTTAAGGAGAAATGACGATGGAAAGAGCAAAAAATGAAGGAGAAAGAGAAAAAGGGAAAAGGAGAGGAGAG
>QVAJ01000040.1:2502239-2515468 GCA_003546035.1 Mixornis gularis | reverse complement strand
TTTTTTTTTTTTTTTTTTTTTGTAATATCTCAGATCCAGACAATTTTGCTTCCCATACTGGCATCTCAGTAATCTTTGTCTTTTTTCCACTTATAATTTTTAAGACTTTTTATGTCTGGTGGGACAGAAGGTCTCTCCAGATTTAGAGAAAGAGGAGATAAGATAATGCTGGAAACAATTTAAACTGAGAATTCCTAAACTATATAGTATTTGACAAGCATTACAGGAAAATGAATTCAGATATTAAAATATAATCTACTAAAAATTGATCGGTGGTGCTGAAGAAAGCAGAACTTGAAAGAAGTATATAGATATAAAGCTGGAAAAGAATATTAAGAGTGGAGAGAAGAAACCCAAGAACTAAAAAAGGATGGACTGCAAGCTACAAGGATGTTGCAAAGCTTTACGCTATGTATGTTGTTCAGAAGTGATTTTTTTTTTTCAACTAAAAAGTCATGGATAAACTGTCCATAGATATATATAACACATTTTAGGACCTGAAAAGGTTAATCAAGTCCACATGGCTTGGTGTCTCTCTCTGTGAACTGTACTCAGAATTCTAACGGCTCCTACTACAAGCCTGCTCCAGCTAAAACAGCATCTTTTCCTGATATCCTTCAAAAAATAAGATAATTCAATATACCCACCTATCTGAGCTCCACACTGTGTAACCCAAGAATACTTGCTTGTGAAAAGGAAATGCATGGGTTTGTGGCTCAGGTGATTAGACTTAGTTTCCAGGGATACAATCTAACCACTGTGCTGACAGTTTTCTCTCCTGTCTCTTAAACCTGAGTTAAATAATCCAAGTGCTCTCAAATTCATATAAGATAAATACACTTTTAATTTGTCCATAAGTGATTAAAATATAATGATAATTTTCAGTAAGGATCAGCAACAGAAAAGTTGAAAAAAGTAAAATAAAGTGGGCTGAAGTGATCTCTGAAGAATCTCCTGGTCCTGCCACACCAGGTAGAACTATGTCCTAGACCTGATCGTGTCCACTGTGGCCTTTGATTAGCAAGATCTTAAATTTCTCCAAGGAAGGAGATCCCACCGTTTTTTCATGYATTCTTTTTAATGCAGTATTTTGCTGATGATTTTTTTCCCCAGTGTTCAGTCTGAATTCCCCAAGACACAATTGGCCTTTGTCCTTTTTCACACACTCTGCTACTGAGTCAGGTTACATTGTGGGGCATCAGTCACATCCTGAGAGAGCTTTTAATTTTCTGCCATCCTTGTCAGATTGAAGAAGTGTTTTAGCTACATAAAAGTGAAGTCGTATGCGTCACATTTACTTAGCTGATATTCAAAAKTTTAATTGTTGAAGTTATAGAAAACCATTAAATTTAAAATTAAGGGACAGTTACTGTTTATAACAAATATATTACATAAAGTTTTTGTAAATAAATTCACATTATAATAATAYCAAATATTTTTCTTCAGGTTTAAAGGTAGTTTGAAGAGACATTTTGTTGAGGCTTTTTAAATTGATTTATCATGCAAAGTAATATAAAAAAATAATTACGTAGTCATGAATATTACATTTGTAAAGAACTAAAAAAAAATGTGGCTAGCATATGCRTTATTGAAGACTACTTTGGTAAAAGCTTGCCACTGAATATTTTTCTCTCTTTAAATTCACCTCATTTTCATGTTAATATCTTTAGAAATGTCAGTTCACTACTTTTGCTGTTGCAAACTTTTCAACAAGTAGCCATAAATAATGAATTAGTGGCAATATTGTTCTAATAACTTATTTAGGGCATAATTAATTCACAGCTTTAGGCATATTTAAATAAGGGTCTGCTTTTAAGTTTGTAGCTTTCACCAGAGCTTGTCTTAGGCTGGTAAACACAATCTGGGTGAAAAAAGGCCAAAAAAAGGCGAGACAAGGAAAAATCCCACAGTTCTTGTGGTCTGATTTTGAAAAGCCTAATCTATAGGAAACATATGCTGCAAAATAAATTACCTGCAATATCTGAGCCCACACAGCAAATTCCTTCACCCACTCTTTAACTTGCTATCAACTTTATAATAGCCATCTCTGGGTTCTTTCTTGCTATTCCCCAATTCCTGCTTTTCATGCAGAGGAGTTAATGGGGTTATAATTTCATAATTAAAGCAGATAATTTTAATTTCTCTGATGACTCTTTATTATGATAATCTTGTTAAGATTATGGTGTTCATTTGTTGCTGTGAATGATCATTTGGCTTTTGTAGAAGCTGTCTCTGCTACCGAGCCACTAAATAATTAAGCAAGCAGAACGTTCAAACCAGCAAAGTCTGACTGTTAATGGAAGACCAAAGTCAGTGTTAACTCTCTGTAAACCTATTAAGGGATTCAGGCAGAGAACGTACCAGATTTACTGTCAGTCATCAAATTTAAAGATAAAACTTCATTAACTGAGTATCTAATTTCACATTTAACGAAGGGCTGGCCTCCTAGATTGGATGACAGTGCAGGCTTTCATAGGACAACAAACATAAAATGAAATGCTTCTAAACTAATTAGTTAGTCCAATAGGAGGTCCAAGAAGTGAGGTCCTSGGGAGGAATGTCTAGTAGAGGAATAATCCTGACTAAAATATTGCCTCAGTTGCTTTAGTTGTCTTCTGCAGTGTAGCATCACATGTGTTTTAAAGTGAAATAGGTGAATTATTATCTCAYTCTCTTGTTTGCTGGATTTGTGTGCACATGGGTCTCCTTTACAATAAACTTTGACTGAAATAATAAATCTGGTACATCATAGTGTAACAATACATGCCTCTGCAGTGTGTCCAGAGAGAACCTTTGCAAACATTGTATACATTGTGTCAGTATAAATATTTCTATTTGTCTAAAGGCTTTTTCAAATKAAACACTTTGGTCATTTTTATGAAGCTGCTTTTATGTTTATGGAGACATAAACAACAGAAAAGTCAAGATTTCCAGATTAACTTTCTGTTCTCTATTGTGGGATATTTAGGTGGGTCAATTTGTTTTTATTTAAAAAGCATTTGAAACTAAACTAGGTCTTAGGCATGTGGGGATGATGGGGACAGGACATCACAGATGGCACAGAGGGAAAGAGACATAGATTCGGACAATTCCATGCAATAAAAAACATTTTGGCTTTGTAAAGCTGTCCATAAATATTTTCAAGTCTGGTAAGAAGTGATAAAAATACTAARATTGCATCTCTTCATTTCTAACAACATTGCTGTAATAAATGAAAATATTGCTTGAGGTTGTACATGTTCACCAAGATTTTAAACAAAATTTTACTTACATGACATTCTCAATAAATTCATAATAAAAGGAAAGATATTACTAGTTAGAAATAAACATGCTTAAAGCAAGTATAGCTTTTGTTATATTATGATAAAAGTATACATTTTGAATAAATATTCCAGCTGCTATCATAATTTCAATGAGCCAATAAAAACCAAGTTTCTTATGAAAGAATCCATCCCCTAATGATCCTATATTAACTGGATACTGTTTTAATTTTTTGCTAACCTCCACTTACAACTACATTTCAAGGGAATTACTGTAAGGAGTTTATAAAAGAAAAATAAACGCATAACCAACATTTTTAAAAAATATTATATACATTTCCCTGAAAATATTTATGTGTCAACACAAAATAGCTGATATGCAACTAAATAAAATGATAATTATTTTATATGTTAAAATGATAATATTATAATTATAATAGTAATAACAGTTGAGAAGCAGCATAAAACCCCAAAACTGGAGATCACGCCTTTTATCTAGTAAATGTCTTACATATCATTGTAACAGATCATTTTGTTGTGATGTGTGTTTCTGATCATTTTGTTGTTTCTTACAGAGTTTTGTGCATTTTATGATCTTCAGCATTTTTCMTGTTCCTAACAAGGTTATCAAGTGTCAATGTTTACTGCTGTCTTGAGGACGCTGTATGTCTTTTCCTGTGTAAATTTAGCTTCTATGTGACTCTGCTATGCTTTAGCCTCAAAATAAATCTGCTAGTGAATCCATACATCAAGAACCTGAAAACAAGAAGAGAAATTCTTTTATAGTTTTTTTTTTTCATTTTTTTTTAAAGTTACATTTGTGACACGGTGACTACTCTGCATGTGGGGCTTCACTTCTGGGACAGGCAATCTCCAGTCTATGAAATAACTGGTATCAATATCACAGCTAATGAAGACTAAATAAATTTCTACTGACTGTTGATAAATCACATTTGGCACATTATAAATAATGTTTTCCCATGTGGATCCTAAATTAAAATAGAAAATACCTTCTCAAAACCAAAGGATAGCTCTCTCCCATATTTTAAATATTCTGGTCAAATTGRCAGAGGAAAATCTCATGAGTAATTGTTTATCTGAACTAGAACTAAAAGAAGATCTGTAAAGTAAACTGCACCTACAAATGCTACTTCCCTGAATTATATGCAAGAAGAAACTGTTGATAAATGAAGACAGGAAACTATCCTTTCTTAATTGTGGAACTTTCATTCTGGAGGCTGTTTAGAGGTCTCAGTGCGCTCTCTAGTTCTGTTATCCATGGAATGGCTTTCCCAAATGCCTAAGTATAAATTGAAAGCCTAATAATCCCAATGGGTTTTCCTTGAAACCTAYGTGGAGGTAAGCACATACAAAAGAATGGCACAAAATGTACATAAAGACTGAGTTTTATCTCTCAGATTATTTTCATCTACACTAAATAATGCCTGTGTGAAATRTTATCACATTTCTGACAGCTTTTATCCTTATTTGATAGGGTATGTTTCAAATGACACATCCGATCACAATATCTGCCTATCAGGTATTAAATTCTTTGCTGTTAATAGAGATTATCACACCCTTATTCATGGGAGTTAGAATTGAAATGAGGAAGAATTCTCAAAGTGCAGAGACTATTCAGCATGCACAAGGGAAACAGACTMCAGCTTGTGGGTGATGCATTTTCTTGTGCATGAATTAGCATGARGGATAATTCATTGAAAACATTCACAATCAATTTTAGAAGAGTTATTTAAAGATGTACAGATGACAAACCACTAAACTTTACTTAACATATAATGACAGGCAATACTGTGCTTTCAGAAACAAAATATCCAGAATCATCACTGTTTCTTGTATTCTTAAAAAGTCCCCACATTCCTACTTTTCAGAGGTCTACCCATCTCTTTGGATAGTAGTTTCTGATGATGATTTCAAGCAAATAAATTAGTATGCTTTTTTTTTTGCAAAGACAGACATTAAGGAAATACTTTGAAACTAAGGTAGTGGGTTTAGATCTTATCTGTAAAACCAAATCTAAGATGTGAGTACCAAGGCAGTAATTAGGCAGAAAAGAGAAAGACATCCTGAAGGTTAACAAGGGCATATATGGCAACCCAGACTGTGACCCCAGTTGCAACACAGAGGTTTTGTGGATCCAGAACCCATGTGAGACATGACACAGCTTTATAAGCTTAGCTCAGAGTACTAAGAAAGGCCTGTCAAAAAGTCTGTTGACAGATAGGAAATCCATATGGCAATCTGAGGGACATGATTGTTATGTTAGGAGAAAGTACTGAGGCAGATATAACAGTCCAAGGAAGGTGCTGCAGTCCTATGCCCCAAGGTCCAACAACTGCCAGTTGTAGTGAGTTGTAAGGTCTTCCCTCAGCCTCCTAGTTCCTGCAGTTACTCATTAGAAGATTCCTGCTCCCAACCTTTCACCAGCTCTGTTGCCCTTCCTTTGGATACAGTCCAGCACCTCAATATCCTTCCTGTAGTGACAGACCGGGAGCTGGACACAGTATTTGAGGTATGACCTCAACAGTGACAAGTACAGGGGCACAATCACTGCCCTGGTCCTGCTGGCCACACTATTGCTGATACAGGCCAGGATGCCCTTGGCCTTCTTGGCCAYCTGGGCACATGCTGAATCATGTTCAGCCAGCTGTYCACCTGCACCCCCAGGTCCTTCTCCACTGGGCACCTTTCCAAYCACCCTTCCTCAAGCTGTATTGTTTCAGGAGGTTGTTGTGACCCAAGGGCAGATTGTYGCACTTGACCTTGTAGAACCTCATTCAGTTGGCCTAGGACGACTGGTTCAGATCCCTCTATGGAGCCTTCTTACCCTCAAGCCRTGTCTTAGGGGGCTCTTAAAAGATATTTCCTGAAGAGTCCAAAGTGTGATCTCCTGAAATGCAGCGATATGTTGTCTTATTTCTTCTCCCTCTTCTCAGGAGATCATATTGTTGCAGCAGCCAAAGCCGCCTTCAGCCTTCACGCATTCAATACTGTGTTTTTGTTTGTAAGTTTCAGGACCAGCATCATGTCTTCATTTATCAGTTCCTCAACCACATGTGACAGGAAGATGTTGTCAACATACTCCTGAATTGCTTTTGTCTTTCTGTGCTATCCTTCCAGAAGAATTCAGGATGGTTATGCCACACATGAGGATCAAAGACTGAGACTGTGATATATCCATTTCTTTGTGATTAGGCAGCCTGCAGCAGATAACTGCAATATCACATCACCCCTGCTCCTCTGCTTGTCAGCCYTGACTCATAAAGTTTCAGCTGGCTCATCATCTGTCCCTACACAAGCCTCCACGCATTCCGGCTTCTCTTGCACATAGAGACAATTCCCTCTTTTCCCATATTCCACATGATTATTCCAACCAAAACCTTGTTTCTGACACTTGCTGCACAATCAGCTATTAGCCCTTTCTCTCCTCTCTGGCAGKACTGATGAGAAAAATATCCAGGTTTCCATGTTCCAGAGGATCCTCTTCTGCAATCAAGGCATGGACCTATTCTGTAGTTAGGACTCTGCAGATGGAACAGGTGCTGTTTTCCTGGTGCCAGAAATCATGAACTTCCAGGCTTTACTGTCACAGGAGTCTCTGTTTCTGTTCCTGAAGCTCAAGTGTTGAAAAAAATAAACTACTTCTGAGTTAATAGCAGGAKGACAAGACTATATCATGCCACTGTAAATGAGTAATTGGATAATGGCTGTGACAAAGAATGAATGGTCAAAACATTTTGAAACTTTATTTTTGCATGGGAATGTTGTATACTGGAGAGTATACTACAGAAATCCTAAGGCATTTCAAGAGTCATTGATTTGATGGAGTATGGTTTATAGAAATGATGCCTTTCATAAAGGTATATTCACTGAGGCAGAGAGAGCAAATGATTTTTGAAGATGTTCAGAAGAGGGAAGCTTCTAGTCATTTTAGTGAGATCAAGCACGTCATGAAGCTTGGGATCTTTGACTACGCCTAAATAAAACACACAATTAAAATTTGGTCATTTTAATGAGGCTTATTTAGATTCCTGTTTTCCCTAAACCAGCATGATTTATTTTGTTAGTTTTCTAAAAAGAAGATTTGTTTAATCCATCCACATGACAAATAAAATCTTACCAATTACTAAATTGAGAAGCTAATGGACAGAAATGAAAGTTTGAAGTCAGTTCCTTCGTAGAGAAATGCCAAACTTAGTGAAAAGAAATATCATCTATCTTGAATGATTAAAAGTGAATTAGAATAAATACTAAGATGAAATTATAGCTTCTTGTCTCGTTCCTGGATAGGTATACATTTTTGAATCTAATTCCATAGAAAAACTATTGTATGAAGTCAGTCACTATATAGAAACAGACACATTTCCTGCAGCTAAGCCACAAATCTTCAGTTACAAATTTTTGGATTGTAGAAAATACCTGTGAAGTTAATTTAAATTTTTTAAAAATTGCCATTTTTAGTGTTAATAAATTTGATGATAAATAGATATTTTATTGATTTGACCCACATCTTATTAAAATCAATGTGATCATGCATTATTTTAGCAGTATAAAATGGAAGACAAAGCGGTAAGCAGAGAGGACTACAAAGAAATACATTGCAGTTACAGAGAATAAAAACAAAATCAAAAAAACCCAAACCAAATCAAACCTAAACAAACAAACAAAACAAAAAAACCAAACCAAAACAAAAGCAACTAACCAACCAACCAAGCAAAAAGAACCCAAAAAGCCCCAACAAACAAAAAACAACCACCCAAAAAGAAGTCGAGTGTTTGGACTTACTGGCATTTTAGACCTTGATTTTATCAAATAATTTTTTGTCTGTGGCAAGGTTGTTCAATCATGGAGTTCTTTTTAAAGGATAAAAACTGCTTGGTACCAGCTGTGGGACATCTATAGGGKTTTTTATTTTTGAATATCGGACCGTGGATTTTAAAGATGTTCCTTCCTGCTGTGTCCACCATCTTGCTAAAACAGCCCAGAGCAGAGCTGATCTTTTTCCCTCCATGGGCAATTCATGGCTCATGTTCACACTCAGTTCCCAGATCCTTCATTGAAAAGATGTTTTCTTGCCAGTTGACTCCAGCTTGTATTGATGTGTTGGGTTATGCCTCTCCAGGTACAGGACTTTACAATTCCCTTTGTAGTTTGCATTCCTGGCAGCCCACTTTTCCACCTTGTTGAGATCTCTCTGAATAGCACTCCTGTCTCTTATATCTTTCTTTACATGCCTCCCGATCCTTAAAAGAGGAAAATGAAGAAATTGTTCCTTTTTTAAGATTTTCAATGTAGAATACTCTTGTAAGTAATGAATGTGTGTTTTGGGCTAAAGAGAAAAAAAAATACCCTGTGGCATGCTTTTCATTGACTGATTTTGGCATTTTTGTAGTATGGTCCTGTAAGTTGTGAATAGCATTAGTAAACTAGAAGCTTTGCCCATWTCCTATTTATGAAACAAAGTTGCTTGTCTTTTGAATTCTACTCCAGGAGACAGGCATTTTATTTTGAATTTTTATAAGTCTGAARATTTTAAAATAAAGGCCGTTTGGCTCTTTATCTCACTCCTGATTTAAACTTCATTTGGCTTTTATTCTGCAAAATATTTTCAGCTCATGGAATGGATTGGAAAAAATACTTGAATTCAAAAGGTCCTTCCCTTGGTTCCAACCCAGATGTTTTTAGATTTATTTTAGTTATTGACCTGGAAAAAAGGATAAATTACCTGAATGCCATCAAATAAATAGATGGTTATTGTTTATTTCCACTTATATTAAATTGTTTGATGCATTACATGCATTACTTACATTAACATACATAAAATGCCATGAATTTGATACCCAGTAAATTCAGATGCAAGACAGACTTGTAGAACAATGAAGAAAAACAAGATGTGTTAGCAACATGAAAAATTTTCCAATCTGATTGAGGAGCAAGAAATCAGAAGCCATCATTATTATCACATCTCTCCTAGCAAATTGAGATGCTGACCACTCACTGTAAACTCAGCCCCCTCTCATTCTTTCCCCCATGGAAATGACTGTCCTTAAAGCCTTCTATGCATTGAAAGTGTGAAGGGGGGTTTTACTACATCTATAAATTATTTGAAATGTGGATATAACTGGAAAAAAATCGTTGGAACTGAATAGTGATAAAAATATTTTCTAGATAGCTGTGGAAGAGTCTTTAGAAAACAGCAWTTTTTTATTAATATTTTGTCAGTTCATAGTATTGGCATTTATTTGTCTTATGGCTGATATTGATCATGGATGCATAGTTTATTGACTGCTGATGAATTGCATTGATAATTCATGTTAATCAATCCACGGATTACAAATCCTAATTTGTTTTAAACTATATTACTTGATATATGCAGAAAGATACTTGAAAATCACAGAGATAATTCTTTGTTTTGCTATAACTTTGACTTTAGTTTCTCAATGAATCAAAAACCTGTTCAGCCATCCCTCTGAACATTTCTTACAATRCATCAATAGATCTTTATACCATTCTGGGTCTTGGATACCAGGTTTCCCACAGATGGGGAAGTACAGATCTAGTCTAATAACATTAGTTATAATTTGGTGGTAAATTCTTTCATCTTTCGCCAGAGTTGTTAGTACTTTCTCAGCCTCTTGTTTGGAGAGAAAGCAAGCAGCCTTCTTTGACTTAYTGGTTTGTAGTCTCTGCCCAGAAGAGAACTGTGGAAGGTAGTTCTTTCACAAGGCCTTTCCCTTCCTGCTTAGTTTCTAACCATGATCCCAACAACAAAAAGAACAAAAGAAGTTTTATGCAAAGTTTTACTTAGGTACTGCTGAAGACATACATGTAAAGAAAACAATCTAAATTACTTCTACTTAAAATTATGTATTTTTGCCTTGCTGGGCAGAATACTGATTTTATTTTTTRCATCATTTCATCAAAACAGTAGATATTCAACAGTGGTTTAATATATCATATTCTATGTGTCTTTTTTATTTGATGAGTAATGAGATCTGTGCCATAAGCATAGGCAAAATTTAAGGTAAAAGTGCTGGAACAATAAGGTGGTTAGAGAATATTTACAGTAAGTCATAAGTATTATAACCACACTTATCTGTGAACTTAACTGCAAAGWGACTTTCACAGCCAGAGGTTTTGGTTGAGAACTCAATGTTTTGTTTACTGCATGAGCTAACTAATCAACAAAACCAATTTTGCTGCACACAYTACAGGACATCTCTGGTTCTGCTTGCTGAGAAAATTTGTCTTTATGGAAGTATCACACATCATAAACAGTGTGATAGCTGCAGTTGATATTCTAGTGATTTTACATAAATTCAAAAGAATGCATCTGAAGCCATTTGCTAATATTTTTTGTGCTGTAGTTAATGAACCATAGAAAAGCATTGTTGGAGCTAAGAGAGAGTCGGATATTGGGTATATTTTAACATGCTTTAAATGTATGAAGGCAAAAATTATATTTCTCACTGAGCTGGTAATAAGAAATGCTCTATGCTGTGGTGAAGCTATAGACTTTCTTGTTGAGACTAGAGTGGCAGAATTTAGAAGCTTTGCATTCTTTTTGGCTAAACATTAGTATTATGAACGTCACATGCCCTCTCCCACCAATAAAGGAGAAAAATGTTATGCTACAGAGATAGGCAAGTGTGTGAGCCACTGACTATGACCTGGCCTGATATTAAGCCAGGTGAACAGGATATGAAAAACTACTGGTTGTGACATGAAAAAATTTTGGATATAATAGATAACAGTGCAGCAGCTGGCAAATGTTAATGATTGCACTATGAAGGACCATCACATTTCACAGTTGCTTAGGGGGCAGTTATGTGAGAACTGACTAAATATCACAGACTGCTGGCAGGGGATACTGGGAACCTTTATGGAAGTAGAATTTTCTGATGTCAACAGTGATTACAACTAGATCTGTAATACCTTAAAGGTCAGATATTACCTGGGTAATAGTATAAGAAATAGAAAATTTGGGTATATATACAGCAAAACTGAGATTGAAGGGGAAAATTAATTAAATGAGAGTAACATGCTTGAGAGAAGACCAGGAAGGAAAAAGGGAGCTATGAGGACAGCTAGAAGTAGAGTCAAGAAATGGGAAAGAGATAGCAAGTTTTGTGATTGGTACCATTTGGGGATAACCATTGGGCAGCCTCGCATGTCATCTCYGCAGTGTAAGTCAGGGTAATAAACCAGAATTGTCTGACTATTTCCACATATACCTATTTCCACAAGTAGAAATGCCAGAGAGGAAAGTGCTGACACACGGAGACATCTCAGTAATGGGGTGCTGGTGCCCATTTCAGGTTTGGCAACACTGACATTTATCTACCACTTCCTARAAGAATTTGACCACAGATATATAGACAACTAACTTTGGAAAAGATAAAAGAACAAACTTCAAACAGAACTTCYCAGTTCATAAAAACTCTATAGCATTTTTAATAGACCGGGAGAGAAGGACATATGCTCCAAACCTCCCTTGATGGAAATCTGTAAAATGTAAATAAATGTTTCGTAAAAATAGGAAACACTTAGTCCACATTGCATTACAGGAATGGAGTAGATAATATTTTCAARTTTCTTTCAATCTTATTTTTTTCATAAGTGTATTAATGTTATTGTTATTTTTAACACAAATTCACTGAAGAGTTATAAGAAAATGCATTGTTCAGCTACTCTGGATACCTTTATCTGATGATGTGTATGGAACTATGTATTTCATGCCTGTYCACTCATTTCCTTATAAATACTGGTTCAATATTCATCCAACATGTGCATTTCTGTAGTACAACCTAAAACTTAATTGCAACCTTTCAGTGTATATTGACTTGCTGAAGCAGAATTTCATTGATTTATCAGCAGGACTATATAAARTACGAAATGACTCACCTGGTAGTATCAATAGAATGTCAGTGAAGAACATATTTGTTTTCTGCCTGTATTATCTCAGTCCTGAAATAACTCATATAAATAAGATCCAAACACAAAAAGTACCGTTTTTTTCTTTTTCCCTGTCACCCATGTCAACTTTTATTTTTTTACCTTCTTCTCTTCCAAACAAACTGTTATGCAATAAGCTTTCTCACTATCTTCAGAGAGTGTTCCTGAAATTAGGATTTCTTTTTTTGTGCATCATTGTACTTTTGGAGGTATTTCATGCCAGCTTTTCTTCTTCATGAACCCTTCAACAAAAGGGTCTTAGACAGCAGCCCTTGGTCACATTAGAAGAGGTTTTTTTGGTGGTGTTTTTTTGTTTGTTTGTTTGCTTGTATTGTTTTGTTTTGTTTTGTTTTTCTAGACAGTGAAATAATCACAGTTAACATCAATGCAAACAAAGAAGAGTATTTTCAAAAGGTCTGTTAATTTCTTTTTGAGATAAAAAGTCTATCAGAGGAATTTTTGAGTGAAATTGAAATCATTATGATTCTAAAGACTTTGTAAAGTAATTTTTTAGTAGTTATTAAAGAACAATAGCAAAAGCACCAGTATACTAACAGTATCATAAGTTTACAATCAGATGCCTGAAAGCTACAGAAAATATTAGGGKTTTTTTCTCACTTCTTTTGCACTGAGCTCTTTCAAAACAAATGATCTTTTGAAATGTTTTCCCTATGCTTTGCTGAACAACTGTCTCCCACTGKCTCTGCTCTGATCACCTAAAACCCATAATCATGGCCAGTTACCTCTYAAAGGATRTAARGAGCTGYTGTGTGCAAGGTTCTCAACAACATKAATGGTTCTGGTTTTAAATTTCTCATCTTGGTGGCTGGTGCTAATTTTTTTTCATATTCCTTCAGAAGTTTTATTTTTTATTTTGCTTTTGTAGACATACTGGTTTCTTACTTCTTTTATAGAATGCAGGTGCCCAGGCTTGCCTCTGTCAGGCCCAGGCAAGGGTGAGGAGGATCTGGGACTGCCCTGTGTTGGACACATAGG
>QVAJ01000040.1:2474244-2501556 GCA_003546035.1 Mixornis gularis | reverse complement strand
ACAAAAAATCATTACTTTCCATAGGCAGGAAGTTGTTCTGCCATCTAAAGGAACGCAGGGGACCATCATGCATAATGGTTTTGTGACACCACCACAAATATCTTGCRCCTACCTTCCATCTTCTTTCCCCAGCTTTAAAGGCTGAGCAGGATACCATATGGTATGAAATTATCCCTCTGGTCATTTTGAGTCAGCTGTTCCATCTATGTCCCCTCCCAATTCCTTGTGCATCCCAAGTATCCTCACTGTAGGGCTGGTGAGAGAAACAGAAAAGGTCCTGTCTTTGTGCCATAACTAAAACATCCCTGAATTRCCACATTTTTTCAGCACATATCCAAAGCACAGCCCCACTCTATTTGCAATTAGCAATAGCTTAAGTTATTTTTCCCCAAATCAAGTCTTTTTTGCCTGTGGCAGTAAGTGGTGATTGCCCTGTGCTTTTTTGAACCCATAGGCTTTTTCATCTTATTTTCTTCCCCTGTTCCACTGAAGACAGTGAGTGAACTAGCCAAGTCTAACTCTGCATCCACTGTACGTATGCAGGAATGTAATATTGTTTTTTCCTAAATAAATGAAATAAAACAAGAAGAAACTCCTGGTTTCCTTATTGAATGTGGTGTCTTTCCTTCTGGAATTCAGGTCTAATAGGAGATCACAAAGGAATCAAATCCAGAAACAGGTAGAACTTATGTAGAAATGTGAATACTATCTTCTCTAGTTCAACCATGTCCCTGCTAGTTACAGGGACACCAATATCCTGTTAAGAAGCTATATACATAGATTAAATCATTTGTATGGGTTAATTTAACAATAGTTCTTTTAAGTTCTGTAATACCTTAAGCCAATACATATCTATTCAGAATCTCTCTTTGCTTTTCTTTCGTTGCTGTTAAAGAAATAACAAATTCCTGTGACTTAATCATAACTAGTGTTTTTTAAGATTCGTATAATGTTCTACTTACTCTGGGAAAATTACCTGGAGATACATGAAATAACCAATAACCATCCCTTTCTGATATCTTAAATGAATCTTAATTTTATAAAGCATTTAAACAGAAGGAGTGAAAAGATAACTCAAAGCCAGTAAACAATGTGCATATGTTGTTTTTCTGTGAAGTTAGATAATATATCTCAAAAGTATAATTTCCTTCAAAATCTCCTAAGTTCTTTTTCTCTTTCCTGGTATGCATTTTACCCTTTACACAGTGGTCATAAATGAACTAATTCTCTTTGATTCTCCAGCCTCTCAGAATGGCTTTTAAACTTTATAGTTTTCTTTCAATTTCTTGTCTTCCACTGGAACAGAGCAAATTCTGCAGGTTATTGGAAATAGTACAAAACAGGAAAAGTCTCACAAAACCCCTCAATATATTTCTAGTTTGAAAATTTTGTCTTGAGAATTTTCAAAAATAAATTATGTGTCATGGATGATATATCAGGAAGCTTCATTCAAGTGTGACACTGATATTCTTATGCTGTAGTACATCCCCTTTGACACTTGTCAAAGTCTTGAMATTGCTGAATTGCAATGAATTCACTGAAAGGGAAATACCATACATTTCTRTATTTCAAACTGAAAATTTGCACCAAATTTCTTCTCAAAAACTAGTTCTATAAACATTGTGTGTGATCTGCTATTAACTTATTCTTCAAAMTGAGAAATAAGACTCATCTCCTTATCTCTGATAACTTTTTTTTAAATACCAGCTGAAAGAGAATAGTCCCTGTGGGTGACAGCAAAATTAACAAACCCTGATGCGTACATGTGGAACAAATTCCTTGTGTGTCCTTGGAGCCATCATTATACAGGCTCTCAGTAGAGAGCTTTCTTTTAATCTTCTTGCAATCTAACAATGAGTTACATATCCTTTATTCTGTCCTAAGGCATAAAAGCYTTTGCTGAGTGTGAAAGCTACAGCAGTTTGGGCTGGGGTTTTTTTGTGTTTTTGGGCTGGGGTTTTCTGTTGCATTGAGGTTTTTTTTTCCTCTTCCCATGAGGGTTTTGTCACCTATGCAGGAAATACAGAATTCAGGCCAGAAATTCCAGGTGAAAAAGACCAAAACACTGTTAGCTTTTTTCAAGTTAAAATTTGCAGCCCAGAGTAAGATAGTCACAGAACCTAATCTCCTGGACTGTTTGGACCTGTGAGTATGAATTTATTTATGATACAGTTAACTAGAACAAACATAATTGCAATAATTTTTCCCTCCTCTCTCCACCATCGTGTGTAGGTCCAAGCATCTGTGAAATATACATATATATATATATATATATCAAGAAGACTGAGTATTTAGTTTCTTTACTAATTTATTTCTCCTCAAAATCTCATTTGGCCTACATTTGAAAGAGGCTTTCAATATTTCAGAATGTAAAGATTTTCTCTCTTCTCTGGTGTAGGAAACCGAGCTGGAGAGAGAACCAGGAGTAATCTGATCTGTATGAAGGGACTGGACAGAATGGATAATCCACATTAAATCTATCCATTTCTTGAGCCAGTAGGTATTCTCCATCTGGAGTCCACCTGCTTAATAAAGGCTTATATAATAACATAAATAAAAAAATAGCCAGATACTGATCACAATTGTGAATAAAAGGGTTTTTTTGTACACAACACGTGTCATGCTTTTTTTATTACAGCATCTGTAAATATTTTGAAAATAAAAATTCAATCTGTAGTTCAGAATGAAAAATAAATTAAATGTGAAGCCACTGGTTAAGAAATGTGTCAATCTGAAGCAAGTAAATGCAGCAACTGTAGGAGTAGGAGAGCCAATTCAAATTCAGAAATTCCTCAGTCATGAATTGGCAGTACAGTTTCAGAACTTAAAATAGTTTCAATCAAGAACATTTAAATCTTGGTTTCTGTACTGGCATAATTAATTAGCATGGTTTTGATGTTGAGTTTTAYGATTTGCACTGGGAAATGGACTGAGACTACCAATTCATTTCTCATCAATCATTCAAAGATAATTATTTTCAGTGGCTACCATGTGGACTGGACTTGAACAAATGTCTTTAAGTACAAAAAGAAGTCTACTCCTTAAACAAATACCAGAATTAGAATTCTTRCTCATTATTTTTATCAGATTTGGTTTTATCATGCATAAGAAACCCAAGTTATACAATAACATTGCATTTTGAAATACAGACATAGAGATTGAAGATTAAGGTGCAAAGTTGGGGTCATTACGAGAACACTGTTTTTAAACTCTTTTTTTTCAAACTTTCCCAGTACCTTAATTTTAAGTCCAGACAGATAGATAGCTACTATGTAAGCAGATGGCTAAGACTTTTTACACCATCACAGTCAAGAATGCATTTAATAAATTACTATGTCACTTTTTTCCCCAAAAATTCATTTCAATAAATTGTGCAGTCTATTTTTCAATCACATCACTGAAATTGATGCAATACTTGGCAACAAAAACAGCAAGCCAGTGTTGCTAATGTGCAAAGGAAGCTATGACAGCAAGATTTTCTTGTACTGTTAATCAGCAGCCCTGAAAAATACAGAAGTCAAATAGATCATGATCCATTTTAAAATAAACATTTAGTTCTACTTAAAAAATTATATCCCCATGTAATTGATTTTGAATAAAGTTTCATAAAAACAGCAAGAAAAAAAAGAAAAATTGCCTAACAAGGTGACAGACATTTTGTTTCATTGATGCTGAATCAAATAAAATGAAGATGTAATTTAAATAAGTACTAGAAAGTAGCAGAAAATCTTGAGCAGRAAAAGTCATCACATTCTGTGGCAATAGTAATTGCAACCCTGAAAATTTGTACTTGAGGAGAGATGTAGAGCTCTCAAGCTCAAACATCATCAACATTGAAATGACCTTCTTTGTCTAACAGATATTCCACTTACAGTGGTATTTCCACACAAACGCTGCCCCAGGTTGCTACAGAGAATTGAAGATGGTATTTGTACAAAGAAATGCAGTGCCACCATATGCCCAGCAGACTTAAAGCTGTTGAAAACTTGGCCTGTGGTATTCATTAGAGTAAAAACCTGTTTTAGATCATCCTGAATAAAATGCAGCAGTAATAAAACAGCTCAGGTCTCAAGGTACGGAAGTGCAATTTTCTCTTTGTTGCGAGCTATAATTGGTGAATATATTAGTATTTGCAACCTGCAAGGAAGAGAGATATTGCCTGCTATTGTCTTCACAAATATTTGTAACTGCTTTGTATCCTTTGCTTTCATGAAGGGTATGACATTCAAGTGCCATGAACTGGAAGGAAAGAAGTGTGATATTGTTCTTAGACAGAAAACTGAATGTTCCCCCAGCTAGAGGACTGCAGCCAGGAATCTTTCCCAAGGAAAAAATTAGAGATGCATATTCATTTATCTATGAAAGGAATTTCTATAAAGTGTATCTCTTCTCTATAGGTGGCACAGAATGCAATTAATTAATTCCTAGCCTTAAAATGAAGCAGCATTTATCCAAGAGATTAATAAATGGCATGCAGCCTTGATATATTGCCAAAGCTTGCTTCAGTTTATTTTTGAATGATATACTGCCTTTTCATAAATACACATTCATTAGTAAAAAGCATTAAACAAATGTTGTACAGAAGTGAAAACAAATCTGTTTGCCAAATTGGTTATGCTTGAGGCAAACATGAGGGTTAGATTTTTGTTTGGTTTTATTTTTGATTTTTGAAATAAAGCAGRAATAGTATTCCTGGCTTTATTTTCCTTTCAGATTTATGGTTGTGTTCTGAAGTATGCCTTTACAAGTAATAATAAAAAAATGCTCTACCTTTAATAATTGCTTTCCTGATTTATGCAACAGGTACTACGTTTGAGCAATGTTAAAATATGTTTTTTAAATGTATTTTTCTTCTTCACTTTCCTCCAAAAATTGACAACAATTTTAGGTACCTTTATTACATATTCTCTAGACATTAGMAAAGGTATAGAAATTTGCTTTTGTCCAATACTCAACTGGCAACAACAGTTTTTATGATTATGAAACAAAMCAAAATCAAAGAAAAACCTAGCCCCAGAGAAACAGAGAAAAATCTTACTCTTCAAAATGTTAAGTTAAGCACACATCTGTTCTGTTCATTGTATTCATGAGATTAAGGTGGTCAGAATATAACATTTTAAATAAAAAAAACCAACATTCATCTGCTGTATGTTCAGGTAAGCCCCCATGTTCATTTGCTACTAAGCTACAAATTTTAGAACCTATTYAACAGCAATAAAATAAGTACTATGTGAAATTCAGTTGGTCAGAGTGATCTTTCTGCTGAAACATAAACAATCACATGCCAGAAGTCTTGCCACATTGCCTTCTTAGCCTCTGATGGAAAGAAAATGTTGGAGTGAATGACAAGTAGATATGAAATTACAAACTTCAAGGGTTTTAACCCAAAGAAAATGTTTCATTAGAACTAGATGATAATAATGATGATGATGATGAGTATTATTAATTTYATATAATTTTTATCAGCTGAAAAAACAAAAATAAACTAGATCYGAAAGAGTAGTTTATTGATTATAATGTTACGTTTTGATTACTTTCTGGAAAATGAACTAACAATTTAAAAAGAGAAGGAGAGAAACCAGCAGACAATATTTTATGAAGTATGAAATTTCAGTGTGACATAGCATTAAATATTTTGGTTTTTTGTAAAAGATCTCATAGCATGAATAGAGTCCAGGATGCATAACAGGGCCTTGACATAAGCTGTACTAATCTACAAAGTTCTTCAACTGATAGAAAATGAGACTATTGGGAAAGTCTACCTGCGAAGTTCCACACTTGCATCTTCCATGAGGATAATCTGCATGATATTCATAAAGATGGATATGTGGCCAGGACAAGGTTGTCTATGTGTCTCAGGGAGTGAAAAGATGTTAAGTGTTGTATAGGCTATCCCAGAGGAGAAAGGGTGCTGACAGAAGATGCCATAGCTCCACGTCAGAATCCCATGTGGGAATGTTCTGGTTGCCTCTTGGCAGGCATGTACCATTGTACAGCTAAGTATGGCCTTGTGGACACATCCTTCCCACTGTTTTTACTTGCTCATCTGGCTGGTCTACTGTGGAATTGAGAGCCAGCTCTCTGCAGAAAGAGTGGTGGGTGGACAACCAGTCTCAGAGACAGCATTCATCCAGCAGCAAAGGAGGTGCAGAAAAACCAACCCAGCCAACAAACCAGACACCCCATCAACCAACTCCTCACAAAAGATAAAAGGTTTAAGAATCATCACCATAGGCAATATGGTTGTTGGTATCTGTGCTAGGGCAGTGTAATGGCACTACATCTATAGTGGGTTGCTGTTTCAGGCAAGATCACTCCAGGATTTTGGATAACCTAATTGCAGTGTGAAATCACCATAGTGGATTAACTCAGCTGAACAGTCAAACCTTGTGGCAAGATTGGTTTAAATGGATTTTATAAACTTTGTTGATAGAACCTAGAATACAGATTTTTCAATCTCCAGCATGTGTTTTGAGGACTGACATGTTTTGGGATAGAGCACCTGCTGTGTAGAGCTGTACATCTGAGTTAATTGTTTGCTTGATCCTCTGTAAATCTCCTCTCATCTTAGGTGAAGRTAGGAGGAAAACAACACAAACAATGGAAGAAAATTTGCAACCATACCAAGCCTATTTTTATTGTAAGAAGARTAATATGTTTTAGAATACCAGGTCAAAACTAACACTAAATCTTGGTTTCAAATTCTGTAAATTTTTATTTACTGTTCTGATAAACTGTTTCTGTTTAGCCAARTGTTTCCTTTTCTTTATTTGTCTTCTGAGAAAAATGTCAGTGGAGAGCCTCCACAAGGAACACCAGACTCGTGTGTCCTGAAATGTCTATTAATCTGCTGTTTGCCAGATGAAGAACCAAATTTTGTTTCATTATCTAACTTTGATTCTCTCAATCATATAGCAAAATACTTTTTTTCCAACCAAAAATAGTATTGGAGGCTCAAAGACATTTTCCAAAATAGCAGTCATATCCCATAAGATGTAATTGTCAAATTGCATTTAAAGAAGCAACATTGCAGATGAAGACATTTGTTAAATTATTCCAGCTAAAATATGGAAAGACTATAATGACAGGCAGCTTTTTAAAACATTGCTTTCTGCATTCTCTTGTAGGACACACATGATGGTGCTGTTATTCAAAAGGCATTTGCTTTGCATGTGCACAAGCTTTAAATTCTTCAGTAGGCATGMGGCATTTGTTTGGCAATAAATTAAAAAGCTTTGAATAAATAGTATTTCATGCATTTATATATAGGAGAATGATTTATTCTGTTTAAGTGGGCATGGGATTTCTGTACTCTACAAAATGAAGGTGAATATTTATCCTTTACATATCTCTTCTCGTGAAGATCTGGGAACTACCTAATTTTTGTTTCTGGCATTAATTTTGAAAGCTTTTCTATCTGATAGCTCTCATTAAATGTCTCTTAACCCATAGGAGTACATGAACAGGAAAAAAWGTTGTAATTCTGTAATTTTAGTAAGTTTTATTGCATTGCAAACAGTTGTGTCTGTCTTTCATGTGATCATTAAGACCTAATTAAAAACTAGAACATCTTTTACTCATCATTATATTTTGTTGAGCATGTAAAAGCAAATTGTGACTAAGTGAATTAAAAAAAAAAACGAACCTCAAAAGCTAAAAAGCTTGTTAATTCTCAAGATTCTGCTGTTCATAAATATGCCATATAGTTAACCATATTGTTTAGTGCTGTTGGTTCAATGAGGAGAAATTATAAACATCACATAAAGCTCTAGTGTCTTTTACACTTCTTACTGTTTAGTAATCAAAATGACCATCTGCTTACTTACTAATGTTTTCCTAGTCAATAGGAATATTTTAGTTGACAAAACAAACCAACAGAAAAACAAACACACGTTTCCAGACACATCATCCCTATCCATCACCAGCAAGGGCAGATTACATATAGATTTTTATGCTTTGGGAGATTTTGTATTCTCTGTGAATTACCATTCCAGTACTCRTTTGAATAATTTGAGAAGCCTTTTGTTTCTGAAGTTTGAGAACATTTAGAAAACTGTTTTATAATTGAGATATAAAGCTGTCAAAATAATAATAACTGGAATGAAAATTTTGATTGTTCTTCCTTTAAATTAAAGCAAAATAAGTGAATCCATATTTATAATAGAACTGGTTGATCAATTCTTCATGGCATATACAGGAATTTAGAAACATCACCGATCYATAAAATGCATTGTCTAGTCAGAAAATGCAAACAAATCATGCCCATGTACAACTAAAAGAAAAATTTAACAAGACCATATGTAAACACAGAAATTAGAAAGTGGACAGAACTCTAGGGACCAATATTTATTAACCCTATATGTACCATCCTGTGAACTAGTCCACAATGCAAGAAAAAGACAAAATGTCATAAAGTGAGAGTTATTTTTTKCTGTCATATAAATTACAAAAACTAAGGAATGTCATTTCTCATGGCTCCAATGCACTGCCATTACATAACTGCACTTCTGGGGAATGATTAGATTTTGGAAAAATATCTAAACCCAAAAAGAAGTAAAAGTTAAGATAGCACAAAATAATTTAGTGAGGAACAAATGTAATGAGACAATTTGTATCTTGTTTACAACCTTTCTACTCAGTGGAACGCTATTAGCTTTTGCACGTTTTTGGTACAAAGTTGACATTTCTCAGACATTTCTCACTCCTTTTTAAKCATTATTTCTTTAGTTAACTCTCCTAAAAAAGAAACTCTGTGTCCAATCATGCTGCAATTATTTATGATTGTTCATAGATATCCTGGTACTGGAAATGCTGGTAGTGAAAAATTTGGACAGACACAGAGATTTCTTCAATTCTTAATGTGCCTAGACTAACTGAAAGGCACCCTGTTTTCCTTGTGTTGGTTTCTTGTGTAGAAAACAAGGCCATCCTAGAGACTAACATGTGGGCCTCCTGCTATAGAATCTACCAACTGTGTACAAATAAGATCCCTTTAAATAGTCAGGAGGTGCAGGAATGGTCACATAGAACAGCCTTCTTCTATACATAGTAAAGTTAGGTAGGATAGGTTTTGTACATGGTTTGAGATACTGAAAACAGACTTGAGGGGATCACATAGAGCTATCTGGGAGCTGGATTATGAGTTTATTAGGAAAAAATTTCAAGAAAGTGTCATTAGATCCAGATGAAGACGTCATTGCAATCAGAGTCCTGTCACCATTCAGAGAGCAATTTATTATCTTCTCCAGAATTGTGGAAGGTAAATTACCTTTACCTTTTAAAAATTACTTATTTTTTTTAAAGGAACTGTCCCTTCATCAATATCTCTGCAACAGAAGTGATAGGAGGTTAGCTATCATCTATTCTAATTCTAATTCTAATATTCTAATATAATCTAATCTATTAGATTTGTGTCCTTTGTATATTTTTGTTTATGTCTCCTTCATTTTCCTCTTATCACTTGTTTCAGTGAAAAGCTTGTTCACCAGATACAATTAAGGAAGGAACAGATGCTCCTTCCACCAACCTTTGCAAAGATCTTTCGGATAATGGGACAGAATCTCACCAGCAATAGCATATTTCTCTAGAAGTACAGTTAAACTACATTGATTTAAATGCGTTTGCAATTTTATTAATTGAATTGAATTTGTTCACTGAATTTACCTGTATCAATGAAAAAATTAACACATTTGCACTAGTTAAGCCTTTTTTTCATCAATATGGCAAAAAGTTAACAAGATTTCTCCTGAATTTTAGAGCTTTTCTAGTCTTCCACTTTTTTGTAGTTCAGTTATGAATCCATCAAGCTTACATTTGAATAAAATATCACAGAATGATTATCAATGTTGTGTAAGTACTTCTGTCAAATACTTTGTCACTCATATTTTGTATCACCTTTTTACTTCATCTCCTCTGAATACTGAGTTATGAAGCATAAGTTTCATTACTTTAGAGTGAAAATTCCAGAACAATTTCATAGGCAACAAAACTATATTCCAGAACGTYCCTAATTTATTTCTTAAACTTCAACACCAATTACATAAATTAGTGTCTAGCAACATTAAACCAAAAAGTTTTGATTATGACTTCCAGTCGTATTCAAAGCAGCATTAATTGTTCTAACAGTATAGAATAGCAACCACTGTGATAGACATGTATGTCCTTTGTTTTACTCCTTCCCTTACTTCTCTCCCTTCTTTCAGCCAAGTTTCATGAGAATGATTTATCCCAATTTAAGTTTATAAGTCAGAAATCTAAACAAAGTTTAAAGKGATGAACTGCTTTCTCCTTTTGCAGACACTAGAAATAAAGTTTCAAAACCTGATTTATCTCAATGCAAAATAAAAAATCTGTGGTGAAACAGCTCCAGAAGGTACTAATTTCTCACTAATAATACAGAAGAAGCTCAACATTATCAATTCAAACTAAGGATAATATAGTTTAATAGAAAATTTARGGCTTTTGTGTACCTGTTATCAGCATCAGCATAGTGGGCTCAATGTACGTAGATGAAAAACAGGTTCCCATATGTGAAGTACAGCCAAGTCTTCACCTACAGAATATACACACCTGAAAATAAAAAATAAACTAATTAAACCTGAATAATGTACATTATACTGGATTTTAACTTACACAAGTGTGTTTACTAGCGACATCTCTTGTATGAAACTGTTGTGCAAAAAATGCTCTAATTAATTATCAAATTTCTATTCTTTCATGCTGATATTACCTATACATCATTCATTATTTGTGATTTATTATGAGACTGATGGTTTTTTGATGGTCATTCTAAATTCTTTTAGCTTTTTGATTTCCAGAATAAAATTGTGTATGTCAAGTTTTCATAATGACTGATGATTAACACAATGCAGAAGTTCACAAGATCTTTAAAAAGGAAAAATATTCATAAAGGCTTCTTTTTTAAAAGAAAGCCTTTACTAAAAAACACCAAAAACCCACATGTCAGTACAAAATTTATTTACAATATGGATCTTTAATCGAAAAAACTGTAGTATTTTATGGTTTTTAGATTCAATAACTGCCAAAAGGAATTTCTTTCTGTGTGTAATTGAGTTGGAAATGTGTTTTAGTATTACAAAGAGAGTTGTTTGATCTGGGTCTGTAAGCAAAATATCTATAAATTTCTTTTTCTCTTAAAAAAAGAAAAAAAGAGGAAAAAACAGAAAAACTATAAAGTGCGGATTTCAGTTCATGTCCAAGAACTTAAAGATCTGCATCAAGATCCATTTTATATTGTTCTAAACATTACAGAAATCACAATTAATATTTCCTTTTTAATGCTGTAATCTTTCAGCCTACTGTTTTGTTGCTGTTTGGATACAATCATTTTCATAAGCTGCCATTACTGGTTCCACTGCAAAAGAAGCAAACAAGTATTGGTTTTAGTAGCTGTATACATTATTCTTCATACTTCCTTGCCATTTCTTTCCCTTCTGGCTTGCATGGAAACGGGAATGAAGCCAGTAAGTTCTTCAGCTTTGTACTCCATTTACTCCCACTGGTTTGTAAGCAGTGGAGTATATGCRAACCCCATAATGGTCTATCAGGGAAATGCCTTTGTTAAGATCTACTTTCAAGAACTAATTATGTAACCTACTACTATGGAAATGTAGCTCGTTTTGCAAATAATAGTAATGAGAAGCAAAATTTATTAACATGACCTAATTTATATAACTCAGCTTTTGAAAAATGCAAACACAGTAGATTTGTAAGCCTTGTGGACATTTTTACTTGGTGATTATACCTCTGTCAACTTATCATTTTTAAATTTTGTCCACACAGATTTTTCAATTTTGGAAGACATCTTGGCATCTCTTGTTTTTGACATCTACTGTATCATTAAAACCAGCCTCTTTCAAGGAAAAATACTGCCAGTTGGAAGTATAGATTTGGCCTATTACAAAGCAATTTTGTAACTACATGAGAAGTTTACACTATGGGATTCAATTTAAATCAAAATTCAATTTTCCAGATGTCTAATCTTCAACAAATAAATTTTGCTTGCAAAAAAACCAAATCCTATTAAGTTACAGATAGACCCTTAAAAGTAAGCAGTTTTGTTGGTTAAAAATTTAATCCTATTGGTTCCCTTTGTCCAGTGGCTGACTTAGGCCTGATTAATTAACTATAATACAAAGATGAACAATGTAAAGCCAAATCCCGTGGGTTTTATGAAAGATAAGCTGTAATTAGCCAGGATGGAAGTATTCATAAATACTTATCTCTCTTGAATGTTTTTTGTCAGGACGCATTTTTTTTCCTCAGTTCAGAGGGGAAATATTTAGTGTTAGTTAACTGACATTAACCTTCTCTTATGACATGCMATCTCACCTTCCTTAAAAATGTGAATGTCAGTTTATCATCTGCTTRTCTGCATTTCTCCAATCTTTTATCTCAAAGTAATGAGAAAATCCTTCTCTCTGTTTGTCCAAGGTCAGTGATAATCTTAAATCTCCTTAATACACATTTACACAGTATTTTAACAGTTACTAGCATCTGAGRCACATATACATTCTGTTTCATGAGATGATTTTTTGTTTTCAAGTGTTTAAAATTTGTATTCAAGYCATAATTTCATAATATAAAGTTTGCCACCATGACATGTGATTTTCCAGTGCAAACAAAGTATTTTATTTCTAATGACATGCTCAATATTACACAAGCCTCAGCCTATTATCATTGGCTTCAGTAACGCACAGAGGGAAAAAAGGTTCATTTGGCTGGAATTAACATCAGGTTTACTAATTCTGTAAGTCATTACTTGCAAAGTTTTCTGAATAAAATTTCCTYATATACACTGTTCCTTGTTATGCCAACATCATACTTATCTTTTGATATAAGTGAAATAAGCAGTGTGATACTTTTTGGATTTTGAGATCCAAAGAATCCATCCATGATRAGAACTACTTCGGAACAAGTAAACTTTGTTTGCATTGCAATGTGGGAAATCCAAATATCACCAAAGGAGCTCTGAAACAAAACTAGAAGTTTAATGTATTTATAAGAGTGCAGGGGAAAAGTACATTGGGTTTACAAGTTTTATAGCACTTTCTTTATATGAACAAAGTATGTTAATGATTTATTTCCTTTTTTTTTGTTTGTTTGTTTGGTTTTTTGGGTTTGTTTGTTTGTTTGTTTGTTTTGCTTTAGCACTGTTCCGTTTAGATGTAGATGGGAATCATAAGAAATTGTACAACTGTACCATAGTTCCATTGCTTCCAGAAGGCCAAAATTCCTGTTTGGAATGATTTTGAGTGTGTGTATGTGTATGTGTATGTGTGTGTATTTGTGTGCATGTGTGAGTACATAAAAAAGGGTAACTTTATAATTGCAAATACAAGAAAAGCTAGACATAACTCTGAGTCACACAAGATTTATTTTTAGGTTGCTTCTAAGCTCTATTCAATTTCCAAATAGGCACTGGATAGTTCCATTTCATTTAACTCTCTCTAAGACAAGAGCCCAAGATAGCTGTCTTGAAGAATCTCTTCCAAAAACCAGTAAAGTTGAAAATATGTTGAATACAGTTTATTTATTTTATCAGAGGTCTTGAATGGACAAGCACAGGATGATGACAAACATTCATGAGGGTATATTCACCTTGAGTCCTGAGTGCAGTTTTGGGCAGTATAAGAAGGACATCAAACTGTTGGAGTGTGTCCAGAGGAGGATGACCAAGAGAGTGAAAGGCCTCAAGGGCAAGACTTACCAGGAGCAATTTAAGTCACCTTGTTTGTTAAGCTTGTAGAAGAGAGGTCTGAGAGGAGGTCTCATTGTAATCTACAATTTCCTCAGGGTGGGCCATGGAGAARGAGATCCTCTCTCTGCTGAACAGCAATAAGACATGAGGAAACGGAATGAAGCTGTGTCAGGCAAAGTTCAGATTAGATATTAGGATAAAATTCTTCACTGAAAGGGTGATTGGACATTGGAACTGGATCCCCAGGAAGTGGTCACGGTACCAAGCCCATTAGAGTCCAAGGAGTGTTTGAATGATGCTCTTAGTTTTATGGTCTAGTTCTAGGTAGTCCTGTGAGGAGCTGTGAGAATCCCTGTGAGGGCTTCRGACTTGATGATCCTTATGGGTCCYTTCCAACTTGAGATATTCTATGATTCCATGAGTACATAGTCAGTTACTGATCACTAAAGAAATGCAACCTTGAAAGTCTGATATGACTGTTCTTAGGGCTTAAATATATATATATATATATATATGAAAAAAGAACAACTATATTTCTGCAGATATGTATATTATCTCATTTGGGAAAAAAATAAACTGGCAACAAGACAATATAATTATAAACACCCAGCTATAACCTCAACACAAACAGGTAAATTAAGATCAGAGAAAAAAGGAGCTTCCTGAGTAGTGTCTTCCCCTACTCAAGGACACTACAAATTATCAGCACTGCTACTTAGGCATCAGCAAATCATCACCTCAAATTCAGTAGAAATTTAGCATTGCTTTTAGATTTTACACACGTAACTGTGGAAWCGAGCCTGTTTGTGGGTTTCTCCAGTGTACTGGGTTWGCATGGCCAAGCTTTGGTAGTGGGGGGCTACAGGGGTGGATTCTGTGAGAYGCTGCCAGAAGTTCCCTCYGCATCCAGCAGAGCCAATCCATGGTGGTTCCAAAGATGAATGTGCCACCAGCCAAGGTCTCTGTGATACCATATCTAAGAAAAAGGAAAGAAAAGTTATYCTGCAGATAACTGTAACTGCTGCCAGAGAAAAGACAAAATACATGAGAGGAACAATTCTGCAGACACCAAGGTCTATGCAGAAGGAGGGGAAGAAGGTGCTTCAGGCACTGAAGYTGAGATTCCCCTGCAGCTTGTGGTGCAGAYCATGGTGAACCAGCTGTTTCGCTGCAGCCCATGGAGATCCATGGGGATGCAGAGATACACTTTCAGCCCATGGAGGAGACCCACATCAGAGCAGGTGGATGCCTGAGAGAAGGCTGTGAGTTTGTAGTAGGCCCCTGGAGACAGGACCCCACACTGGAGAGCTTGTCCTTGAAGGACTGCACCCCATGGAAGAGTGCCCCATGCTGCAACAGTCTGGGGAGGGCCATTGAGATGGGCTCATATTGGAGCAGTTTACAGAGAGCTGCTGCTTGTGGAATGGACTCACTCTGGAGAAGTTCATGGATAACTGTCTCCTGCAGTGCAGGAGGGACTCCATGTTGGAGGAAAGAAGGACTCTTCTCGCTGAGCAATGAGAGAAAGAACAGGCGATGTGCTGACCATAACCCCCAATCCCTGTCTCCCTGTACTGCCGGGGTAGGAAGTAGGGCTAGGAAGAACATAGTGATGAGGGAAAATTTTTGAGGTTTTATTTTACTTCTCATCATCCTGCTCAGATTCTGCTAGTAATAAGTTCAATTAATTCAATCAATTCTAGCCTGTTTTGCCCATGATGGTATCTGGTGAGTGTTTTCTCCTGGGCCTTTTCTCAATTCATGAACCCTTCTTAATGTTTTGTCTCTCCTCTTCAACTCTCAAGGGGAGTGTTGGAGAGGCTTTGGTGGATGCCTGGCATTTACCCAGAGATAACCCACTACATAAGTTTATTTTGTTTAGCATTTCCTTTACTTGATTATGCTACTTTATAAAGAGACGAAACATATGTCCCTGTCCCCCTGCCCTGCTCCCCAAATAAGACAAACCCCAAAGTTTTAAAAACTTTAAGAATTCAAAACCTTCCTACCCTTGCTTAATACTGAAATATTACATGTAAAATATTTTTTCCTARACTTATTTCAATAACAATCTTGTAAGCAAATAAAAAATGTCTGGTTAGTTATCCCTTGTTTTGTATATCAAACCAGCATAAAAAGAAATTAAAAGACATTTAAAGCAAACAAAATATCAGCAAGAAATAACCCCAAGCAATAATATATTTAATACAGCTATAGGAATATGCCCTAGTGACATTTATAGCAGAGATTCATTTTTAAAAGCAATTTACTTCTAAGGTTGGAAAATAAAATCATGGTACTAAAAAGAAAAATAATATGCAAGGTATTGTAAAAAACCAACAGCTAAGAATAATACAGATGCATTCATAATATTGTATCAGGATATTTTCAGCATTTTGTATTGTCTCCAGGAGGATACTGCACTTTGAATTATTAAGCTTTTCAAAGCATCAGATCTGTCTTTCGGTAATTTGTACAGCATCTGGTTTAATAAGTCTGATCRTGAGTACGACCAATAAATGTCACAAGGATAAATTACTGGCGGAATTTTAACTTCAGCACCGGTCCTGTAATATATTGTCCATGAGCTGATAATGAAGATTAAAATCCTTTTATTCTGCTTGACTGTGAAAAACCTGGAACTTGATTCAGAGCCATATTCTGAACAATATTGAACACTTTAAATTCTCACTGATCAGGGAACATCTTCTGATAAAAATCAGAGTCAAATCTCTACTCAGTTAAGTTTAATGAAAGTTTGGTCATTGAGTGCTGTGTTATCAGAATTTGTCCCATAATATAAGTTGAAACAGTAGTTCAGTTTAAGAAAAAACACTTSTAAATTGTATCAGAAATAGAGACTCATGTAATAGAACTCTACATAACATGGAGCTCTACTGTTTTACTTTATTCAGCCTAATGATTTCCATTATCTCTTTAGTTGATAGAATCCATTTCAAAAACCAATAATCTCTTGAAATCCACTCAGCCACAAATTAGTCATTAGAGAAAATTTTCAGAGATCATTACCTTTTCCATAGATTTTAGCTTTTCATTTCCTAAACATCCATGTCTAGTGTTGTTCATAAGAAGAGAAGGGTAAATTATTCTGTTCCAAAAGAATTATTCTAGTATTATTTATGCTATTCRCTTTTTTATTATTTGCACTGCTGGAGTTTTATTAAAGGTCAACTCTGTATCACTCTTAACCTTGAATTTATGACCTCATATACYATTAGGTTTTAGTGAAAAAACAAATAGCATCTACAGTTCATTGTGTGCCACTTTAACAACCTACTATTTTCCATAGGAGGAATTTATTGTTTTTCTAAACTAGTGAAATACTCTCTGTCACACACACACACACAAACATATACACACAAAAACAGAGGCATAATTTACAACACAGAAGGGAAAGTAAGAAATGTGGTTCATGGTTCCATTTTTTCATTTTCTTGGTTTGCTTATTGTTTTTCCTAAGTTATACCTAAAGAGTCCAGGCTTTTTGAGTGGAAGGTTAGGCCAAGAGCAATTGARTCCTGGTTTGTCTCAGAAAATATTCAGTCCACAGTAGGAAATTGGAAGATTATAGAAATGTGAACTATTTCAGAGAAATCCTTTTCAAAGCACTTTTAAAACAAGCAAATAGAATAGAATTCAAGAAGATTTTAAGGGAATCCAGTCTTGTTATAATAAATAATATTAAGAAAAAACTCTTCCTTATAGACCTGAATACACTAAAATTATAAGAATCAGACTCATAATTCACCAGGTTTTCCATACTTGCATAAATAAATGTTTCTTCCTTCACTGTAAAGTGTGAAAAAGTTTTGCTAAATAACTTACCAGAGTACATTCTTCCTAGAAACAWAAAGAAACACCAGCGACAGCTGTGCAATCACTTGGAATGATTTATGTGCCGTGACTACATCGCTGTGTTGTTTACTCTATGCTTATACTGTCTAAATTGGCAATTAGTTTCTGGAAAAATGTATAGAGCAACAGGGAGCTAAATACTTGCAAGGCTGACGCTGCACTCTGCAAGGRCAACACAGAGAACCATGGTTTAAAACCTTAGTGTGGTCCTCAAATRAACATGGAAGGCTTTGGCCAGGATATAGTCCTTAATAGGTGGTAAGATTGAAGCTSTAACAATGCTTGACAGTCTTTTGAAGAGAAGTCAGATGCTTAAAGATGAGAATTTTATTGCTTGTGAGAGAATTTGCCTAACATTCACAGCTGGAATGAGGACATCACCCAAGAAATGTTAAATTATATRTGTATATACACACACAGATGATTTTTTTCCTTTGATCATTCTGTGTTTGCTCTCTTAATATTTKGGTTTAAGGAAACAACTGTGTTCCTGTCTTTTCAAGAGAAAGACATATTTTGAATTAATTATATCTTTCAAGAAAATGGATTTTGGACTGGACATGTGGCCTATAACTTATTGTATGACCACAGGTATCCTTTATGTCTCTCTATCAGCATCATACAGTGTTAACTCAGGTCATGGTTAAAACTGATTAATTTAGAAAACTCAAGAAAAAATCAGAAGTACAGTCAATTCTGTCAGCCATATGGCAGTACCTCTTTTTATAYGGTTATGCAATATCTCAAGACTTTTTGTCAGACATACAACATCAATTTTTAAGCTATGGTGTCTAAAACTTGAAACACGRGCTTTATTTTGAGAAATACTCTGAATCTACATTTTATTTTTACTTGAACAAGTACTCAGAGATATCAACCCCATATCTCACGGTGGATATTTGAAACAAGAGGTGTTKTGTGAGAAATTTGGACTGAAGGATTATTAAAGGAATCCTGGAAGCATTTTTTCTCACTTTTCCGTACTTGTAGCAAACTGAAATCATAGAATCAAGGGAGTAATAATAATAATAACAAAAATAATGATAATAATAATAACAGGAGGGAATTGCTATCCATATTTTAAGACTGCYTAATTTCTCATCTACCATAGTTATGATTAGCAACCTTCTGAATGAAAAGAGAAATATCCCAAGTATTTATTTATTTCATTTAAACAGAAGCCCAATTTATTTGTATACTTCCATATCTGTTTCAAGTCAGTAAATAGCACCAAGTTTCATACACTTTTCACCTCACCTACTGAGACTCTTTTTTACTGAGATTATAAATGTGTCTGTCTGTTATCTTTGGAAATTTGCATGAATCACATTTACATGTTAAGCTGTGTTCTGCTGATAAGTCAACAGCCCTCCAGATTTTCCAAATCTTATCTAAGATGTCTCAGAAACTCAATCTACAATTAAAAAAAAACACCAAAAAAACAGCAGAGGGGGAGGGAGAGAAGAGACAACTTACTGACATTGCGCACCTGGTGCTGTATATCATTTAAACTATGTCTAATGCATCTGTTTTATTTAGCACTACCTTTTCTTCCTCTTTGCTTCTCTAGCAGTATTATCCTGGTATGTCTCTTAATTTCACAGGTAAAAAAGTATCTTTACATGCTGACTCCTCATTAGTTGCCAGAAAAAGTGTAAAAGTTTGAAACTTTACAAATATGTTTCATTTTAATTAAAAACCACTAGCCTGACACAAAAMCTTGCAGCAGTCATTTGACTGTCATCTTGCCTCAGAATTACTGCTTTTCTTTGAGCCTTTTCAGCAGTTAACATCAGGTAAAAATGTAGTGAAGTTTCAAGTCACTACCTTGGACACTCGTCCTTGCCCTATTTTCTTTGAAATGGACAGAGATATGTAAATCCATATGCARGCCTATGCCAGGAGACACAGGGATAAATGCTGCAATCTGTGAGGTGATGAAGTGTTAACAATTCCATCCTTCCCAGCCCCTGGTAAATCTGTCTCTCTTCAGCCCCAGCTCTTGGTGCCTATATTAAGCAAATCCTAGGTCATGAGAGCTGACCTCGCATCAGTCATGGAACAGAACCCTGTTCTGTTCCCAGAGTGCTATACACAAAAGGAGAACAGCTAGGGGAGCTCTGTCAGATACATACAGATTATTCATGTGATAGCTGTGACTACATTCAATATCACCAAACATTAGCTGACTGAGAATGTACCAACAATGATCAACAAAACTTCACAGGTAGGTGAGTGGTGAATCTCCAGATATAAAGGGCCAAAGATAGCTCTCAAAGACATGTAAACAAACCTAATTCCAGAAATGCTAATTATTTCCATTGGTCACTGCTGGACATTAGATTACATAACCATCTCCAAACCACTCAAGAGTCGAAATTAATCCCACCAGTATGAAGGGTCATTGTTGATGTTGGGTGGGAGATATTATAGACAATACTTCAGGGAAACTGAAGCATAAGGGAAAAGCTGTGAAATTTGTATTAGCAATATCTGTATTGCTCTGGAAATTAATGCTCCTTATATAACCAGTTTCTTGCTGCTATTCCCTTCATTTTGAAAATAGGCTATGAGTGCTTAATATATATTTTAGTCTTTTAGTGTCCTTTAAGAAATTTATTTAAAAAATAATATGTGATGTGAATTTATGAGAGATGTTTGTTCTGACAACTCATTTTTGGGGGGKACTCTCTAAAATCCCTTAAGTGCAAGGGACTCTGGATCATCTTCTGTATGGACAAACCCATAAAAAACATGGTACCATGAAAYGTCAGTAGTTCTAATTTAGAGAAGTGAAACTACTAGAGTGACTCAAAAGCGACATACTTGCTGTAGCTGGCTCATCAGAAAGGTGTGTATATCATGAAACTGAGGATTTGCTTTGTATTCCCTATGTTGCACACTTYAATGCTGTACACTTCAAGCCTGCAGAAATAGTATTAAAATACTATGCAGGTACAGGCAACCCAGCAGGAAACAACTTCTTCTGTACTATCTATTGGGAACAGCCACTGAATAAACAACAGCTTAGAATAAAATGTTTCAATTTGAAGGGCACTAGCCTGTTTCCTATAAAACAAAGGCCAGAAATAAACTGACATTTATTCTATGTTTTTACAACTAAAAACTGGGAATGACTTAGAAAGCTAAGTTGTTTGATATCTATCAATTTCTCTTTTCTTCTAAGATTGAGGTGTAAAACGGTTTATGCCCTGAAAGAGATTTCCAGAATTACTTGGCCCRTAAATTAAATCCTCCTAACCAAGCAACATCCTTGTGATGCATAAATAATTAAATATTTCATAATATTTTTGTTTTTATRATTACATCTCAATTAACTTATGAAACTAATTTTTCCTCTTTTTCGATATTGGCAAAATAAATGCTGCTTGCCACGCAGATAACAAAATCCAGGTTGGTGAGGTAGAAAATAGAGTCACGCAATAGCACTCTTAGTACTAAGTGATGATGGTTTAAAGACAAATCTCTTCATATATCTGTAAGTATTATAGCAATTTTCAGCTATCAGAGTATTCTATTTACTGGTGACTTACAAACGAAGCTGTTGCAGTGTGGCCATATGAATCAAGGTGATTGYAATTGATATTTAAGTTCTTTGTGATTTAATGCCTGTGTGTTTTATACTTTATATACCATTGGTGAAGGTTTTTTACAGGCAGAAGAATAAAAAAGAAATAAATAGCTCTTTGTCCTGGATTCAGCCAGGACAGAATTAATTTTTTTGCAGTAGCTAGGAGGGGGAATGACTAAGGCATTATTCTATACCAGCTCACTTATTACCAGGGGCAGGGGGAGAAGGGACTTTCTTCCTGGGCTGGTTCTGGTGGAGAAATCCACTTGTAACAAGGAGAAGTCTGTTAATGCAGCATCACAAAGAAGATCAGAGTGCTTAATTAGTCTACACAATTTTGGGGAAAAAGAAGGAAAAAATATGAACATGGATGAAAAAGCTAGACAAAGATGGAATAAGCTTTGAAATAAGTTACTAAATTTTATAGGATGATAGGTCTTGGTTTTCTGCAAGATGCTAAGAATAGATCTACAGATRTCTGTTGTTCTGCTGCTGAGTTAAAACTGTCTCTACTGGCACTACAGTATTGAAATCAATAAATTAATATTCTAAAGTTATATTCCATATATGCATTTACTGCATGGAAGTTTATATTCAGCTTTTAAGGAATACAAAAGCAGTGACTAAAGAAACCAGTAAAATATTCACAGTATTATCTTTAAAGAYATTTCATAAAATCAAAACTCAGTGTAAAATGTCAATGTGATATCACCTTCCTCTAGTATTTTTGCAGCTGAGCTTATTGAAATATACAGTTTTAGGGAAGTCTAAAGTTTTGCATTTGATTTTATGAATAATACGTGGGTTTAACACCCTTTTACTTTTTAATTAAAGTTGTATTCAGATTTATTTTTGAGGTAATGCTTTCCTTTACAGTTGCATTAGGTCCTTAATCTTATTTCCATTTGAGTGACAGTAAAACCTCAGTCCCTTGAAACTACTTTGCTTGTTATCAGCTTCTAGTCACAGTGTGACAGACACATGATAAGAAAATCAGTGACATTCTCTTTTTATTTTTTTGCATTGTACACAAAAGATGATAGTTTTTGTTTGGTTCAAAATTAATAAAGACCACAGTCATTGAATAAAACTTTTATGTAAATACAAATCTATTTTATATATTTAAAGCAATCTATTTAACACTACTTCATCCAAGATTAGATAAAAACATGAAATTCAACCAATTTTTCAGCCATGGTACTGAACTGACACATAAATACAAAGTTATATTTAATTTGGAACTTAAAATGTAAGTCATGGGGTTGATTTCCATCAACAACATTTTGACTCAATTTTAGTTTTACATGTTCATATGATTATGTGAAAAAATTTGGAGAAGACAGAGCTGATAACTCTTAGGGAATTTTTAGAGCTTTTATTTCTTACATTATTTGCAAGCAGGTAACCCATTAAAAGTATTTAACTGGACTACGCGTTACTGTTTGTTCCATTTTTGCTATACAGGTCAAACAKCAAATTAACCAATGAAAGGTTCTTAACTGAATCAGTGAAGTACAAGGTGCATCTCTTACTGCCCTTAACAAGGTTTTAAGAGCAGCAAACTGTTCCTTGATTGTTTCTTCATGATCCAGTGCAATACAGACCTGTTGCACAGTACCTTTCAAAGGGCTTCATGGCATGAAAAGTTGAGTTGTATCCAAAATATCAATTTAGATGAGTAATTATAAGGTAAGAGGGTAATTGTACCCAGGCTTCTACTGGGTCCTTGGTAAATAGAAGTTATCCTCTTCTTGCAATCTGCTTCTGGAGAGTAGATAACAGAATCAAATGAGATATGTAAGTCTCTTATCCTGCCTTTTTCAGGGTAGSCTGRAGTGTAACTGGTWGTGCACAAAGCTAATGGATAMCAAGAGGCCAGGGAGGGCCTTACCRTCCTATGCCTGCCCATGGGGACCAGTGYATTGTCAGATATGATCAGTTATGTGCCTGTCCTTGGAGCAGTCATGGAGAYAGATATATTCTCACAAAGCAGAGAACAGTTTTTTGCAGCTGGTTCAGTTATCTAATGAAGGGAGGATGACAAAGCTGGATTAAAATTGAATAACTTGGGTGTTTTGCAGTTGTTTTAGTCAAAAACTAATGATCATCATCTAGTAATTCAACAAGAAACCTTCCAGGTAAAATTCTATCTGTCTCTAAAAATGGATCTATTTACACATTTGCTTCATGGGTTACATTGCTCCAAAAGTTATCTTTGCAGTGCCTAATGTAAGTCCTGCATCAGCAAAGCAAGCCTTTATTAGCAGAGTTTGTAATGGCTAAGTGTTACTATAGTGCACTGCAATGTTACTATATGTTTGAAGGGTGTTATTTTATGTCCCAGAACATTAATAAACCAAAGCAACCAATGGTATCCATAGTAACAAAACCCCAGAAACAGTAGATTGAAATACTATTCCCRGACATGCTAAACTCCTTCTGAAGCTGGGTTGTTGTTTCAGCCCTACTTCTTCTGTACTATTAAAAAACCACAGTATTCTCTAAATTAGGAATCTACTTTCAAATTAAAATTTCCACTTAAGCAATCACATTGCACTACACTGTTAATAATGAAAGCGTACATAAATTCACAAAATATCTGGCTTCACTGTCCTATTTATCTTCRTGTAATAATTAGGTAATGAATCAATGTCCACTTCTCTCAGGTGAATCTAAGAATGTAGTGCTGTGAAGGTGAAGTTAGATTAAATTTTTACTCAAAGGTTAGAGAGAAACTTTTCTGTATGGTTAAAGAAAATTACTCATATTTTATTTTTAAATTATACTTTAATTTATTTTTAAATTTAATTGTATGTTGATTCCCTAAAATCCATTATGTATGGAGAAAATGTCTTGAAGAAATGAGTTCTACAGAATTACAGTTATTAATTAATAAGAAGCATTTGAGTGTTTTGGTTTGGTTTGGTTTTGACTGTAAACAAAGTAAAACCTGCTAGTTTTTAGGCATTAGCCTGATTCAGTACCTTGAGAAGAACGTAAGAAATTGATACTCTTAAAGATATGGTAATTATATTGATATATTTTTAATAACTATCTTTTTCCCAGAATATAACTTATATTAAATGAATTTTTAAAAAATCAAACTTGTGTTTTGAGAAAAAGTGCTACTTCTGCTTTTTCTCTGYAAGGCTATAAGGGAAAGTTTTTTAGTACATAGCCCTGGATTTTAATTTGTTAATTTGTAAATTTGAAAGACAAATTTTATCCATTGATTTACAGTAAAAAACCCTTTATTTTGTGCTCAGCAGATGGAAGAAGATCTGAAAGATTCAATGTTCAGTGTAAAGTTAATGTTGATGGGTGTTTTGATAAAAGGATGCTTTTGAAAAGCCAAATACTTTATTTGAACTCATAAGAAATGTATAGCCTACTCTTTTGTTTGCAATAATCATAGTTACTATTTATGAAATCATGCCTTTTAATAGAAAAATATGTATAAAAAAMCCCAAAACAAACCCCAAATTGTTTTACCCTTGCAGCTTTGCATTAATAGCTTCTGTTCCACTTTTGCCCATGCAACAGAGTTCTGGATTTTCTCCAGTAATTTTAACTTTGTGTTGACTACAAATCTTATTTTACAGTTTTCACCATAGTCTTTAGATTAGGAAAGTTAATTAGGTGAAGATCTTGTGTATCTCAGCATTRTATTGACAACACTCAAGATGTAACCAGTATGTGAATAAAAGTCCCAAGGCTCTTCAATTCCATGTTCACTTGCATAGAGTAACCTGATTTGCCCAACTTTTGTCTTCACAAACTCATCCTTGAACAGCCGTATACATTCTACTGTAGACAAACTTTCTATTAATCTTCTATGTTTTTTATCTATATAAAMACAAACTTATTTTAAAATTAMTTTTCTMACTTTTGTAAGTTGTCTTGTTCTCKTCRGGATTTTGGGGATCTKRTTTATTAATGCAATAGATCCCTTGTAGTCAGAACTGAAAGAGATCATGATTAATTTCCTAAGTTACTCTTGACCTCATGCCTTCTACATTGTTCAGCTTTAAAAGTGAATGAGGCTGTCATATGGCTGCAAATGCAGCAAACTGTTCTTGGGCAAAGTAATTTATTGCATCCATGGAAGAGTTTCYACTTTTGTTATTATRTGGGATTAATTTCCTRTAAAGAAATAAAATAATTTTCAGWAAAGTTGTGCYTTGAATTTGCATTTTATCATCTCATCTTCTATCAGTAGTTTTATGTTATTTTCTAAAGAAACCCTCTTATATGAACAATTCACTACTGAAGCACCTGTGGTTGTGATGTGTTCATCATGMAAATAATTTCTATTTGACATATGATTTTCAAGGATAACTAGGCATAGCAGAAGTAAGACTGTAAAACTCATTTTTCGACATTGACTTTAGACTTAACAAATGGAAAATGGGAACATTTTGATTTGTAAAATGAAGAGATTTGATGTGTGAGCTACTTAGAGAAAATCTGAGACAGAACCTCAAAATATTCTTTGCATAGTCATTTGTCGAACTATAGCCTTACTTCATATTCATACCAATTCACATCAAGATAATTAAAATCTCCCATCAAAACTGTTTTTCCTTTATTGCGCATTCTTTTGCTTTCACAGGCCATTTTACAATATTTTCTATYTGGTGGTCTACAACAAATTCCCAACATAAATTTGAATCTATTTCAATAGCTATTTTTCTTCCAGAGAAGACTCCTGACTAGCCTCCAGTTATGTATACTTCTGCCAGGTTACTTCTTTTCTGTCCTTCCTCTATATATAGACCATTGATTTCCCAAGCCCTTTTGTTTCTCCATAAAAACCTAAATTAATGCTTTTATGTCTGTCATACCATTCATTATATTACTTGATATAAGAGAATGACCTTTTCTGTTTCCTTCTCAGCTTACTGAAAATATTTCCACTTACTTTAATTAGAAGTGGTTTGAGCTCTAAATTCTCACTAGGAATGACTGTAAAATTTCAATTATCCTTCAGATTTTGACAATTCACTCAAGAAATTTCATACCAAAACCAGGCTGCTTTACCTACAGAGCTTTGTGAAGCAAAAATAGATCTTTTTTTTTTTTTAATTTAAATTATGTTGCAGGTAGTGGAACTCATACTTTAAATTGTTTTAAGACAAGTTTCCTACATTCCTGTTTTTTACTTTTGAGAAAAAACAAGCCCATTTTTCTAACTTTCCTGAGATCATTGCAGAYAATGATGACAGATAATTGTTTGTCATTTTAAACAATATTATCTTGCCAGCTGTCTTCGTGGCAAGAAAGACTGTGAAAGAAAAATAAGATAGATAGAGAGTTTTGTTCACAACAGAGCCATTTTTATCCTACTTAGTAACTCCTGCTTAAAAACTTTGCATTAATAAGTAGTATGGCCTGTCTAAGSTATCAATTTTGTATGTCTGAGCCTCAAAAATCACATTACAAGATAACCAGAAGTTAGGATATTTTTCACCATAAATAGTAATGGACAACACTGGTGCTGTGTTACAACAACAAAAACAACAAAAACAAAACAAAACCAAAAAAAAACCCCACAAATTTGATCTCTGATGGAGATCCTATTAAAATTCAAGTCAGAAAAAAACCCTACTCTTGGTCCTTATTTACAAGTAAAACTAGCATAACTGGCTTTTACACATTAAAACACTGTTCACAGTTAAGCCCAAAGATCAATCTAAGACCAATATCTGATTTTGTTGGGATTTTACAAAAATCCTGGTCCACTTGTAGGTCTAGTTAAACAAAATATTTCAGATAACTGGAAAACACATTGAATAAAGGTTATACGGCAGGATCTGTTGTGCTAGGATAAGGGATGATGGTTTTAAATCGAAGGAGGGTGGATTTAAATTATCTATAAGRAAGATGTGTTATACAATGAGGGTGATAAAACACTGGAACAGGTTGTCCAGAGGCTGAGATGATCCATCCATGGGAACATTCAAGATCAGATTGGACACGGCTCTAAGCAACTTGACATAATTGAAAATGTCCCTGATCATTACAGGGATGTTGGACTTGATGACCTTTAAAAGGTCCTTTTCAAACTATTCTATGAGTCTATATCACAGGAGGAGAGGAGAGGAGAGGAGAGGAGAGGAGAGGA
>QVAJ01000040.1:2450057-2473909 GCA_003546035.1 Mixornis gularis | reverse complement strand
GAGAGGAGAGGAGAGGAGAGGAGAGGAGAGGAGAGGAGAGGAGGTAGTAAACTAATATTCCAAAGACCACAATAATCTGAATATGGAGCCTCTTACAGGTGAGTGGGGGAACAAATTAATTCTGGTTAAATGCTGTACTGTTGCATATGTTGGGTTGTTGTCATCCAAGTGCAGGAGGGCCTGACACTTTACCTGGTTGAACTTTATGCAATTGACCTCAGCACATTGATCCAGCCTTTCCTGATCCCTCTGCAGAGCCTTCCCGCCCTCTAGCAGATCTACACTCCTTCCCATCTTAGTGTTGTCTGTAAACTGAGAGAGATCATGAACCTGAATGTCATATAGTTTAATATGCAATTAAACAAACATCATAGGTATTTAGCAACTTTTTTTCAGGCCTTCAAAGATGTAAAGATTGAGCATGAGTATTGCTCACTGTACAAGTGTCAAACTTGGAAGGACAGGAATAAACATGCTTGCACACACAGAGATTCACTTCTGCATTGGCTGATTTTATCAGCTTCAAGATCTTCTGTCATGGTTGCCTTGCTTTTTATGCTGCATTTCCAATACATTACAAGTTAGTTTACTGTTTGAATAAAACTGAGTGGTGTGGTAATGGGTGCTAATGTACACATCCATATATCTGTAATAGTTGTTTCTGTGGCTGATACTACACCATCTGGTGATATGTGAAAATGTTTCAGGATGGAATCAGTAAAATATCTGCACAGCTCCCTAATGGTTACCTTTTATAATTCTATATCAGAAGATTGTTTATTTCCTTGTACCAAACTGTTTAAAATTCTAGGTGTTGACGTGTCTTAARCAATAAATGCTTGATGCTATTTTTCACTTATATCATGTCTGAAACKGTATTCTGTTCCTGTAGTCAAAAATTAAAAATATCAATACCAAAATAGGAATAGTAAACCAAAATTTAACTCTGGTTAAGATTAGAGGGACATAGAACCTTATTTYTTATTCATTAAATTCTATGTTCTTTATTAAATGCCAGAAACATAAATTTACCACAGGAGTATGCTTATCATTCTCTTCATCCTTAATGCAAATTTCTTCACCTATAACACTGTTGCTCTTTTTTTTCTTGTTATCCTATTTCTTTTGAACCACAGGWAAAAAATTTCAACATCCTCAACGCAGAATTAGCAACACACAATCTCACTAAGGAAAGAAAACAGTTTTAATTTATTTTTGTTGCTGATAAGAATTTTCTTGCCCAGAACCTTGCCTTCTCTTTTACAATTCTTTTATCTGTAAATTAACTCATTTAAACACAGATGGTACAAAAGCCCGTCATTTACATAACAAGGAAAAGCAGGTAAATTTCAGCAGTGCTCCACCTACTGTAAAGTATTAATAATATGCTTCAGCAGTCTTAATTACTTTGGTGACCTTTCTAATTTAACAGATTTGACTTTCCCCATTTGTAATTTTGCAGCAATAATTGGATAACTAGGCAATGCCTGTACCTAAACAAATTAGGGCTTTTTAAATAAAACTTGATTATTCACAGTTCATTAGACAAAAAACTGTATTTTAATATTAATTGCAATCACTCCTGTAGAATGTCACTCAGAATTCAAGAGCATGCTCTGTTTTTATGCTCATATTATCATAGAATTGTTTGGGTTTGAAGGGACCTTAAAGATCATCAAAATCCAAGCCCCTCCATGGGCAGGGATGTCATCCACTAGACTTGTTTGCTCAGAGCCCAAAAAACACATATCCTTGAACGCTTCCATAGATGAGGCATTCACAACTTCTCTGGACAGCCTGTTGCAGTACCTCACCACACTGATAATTAAGAATATCTTTCTTGCATCTAATATAAACCTACTGTCCTTCAGCTTAAAGCTATTACCCCTTGTCCCATCACTACACATTTGTGTGAAAAAGCCCTCTTCACCTTTCTTGTAGACTCCCTTCAGGTTAAAGCTATTCAGAGCTGCAAAAAGCTGTATATAAATTAATGCATCTGAAATACATTAAAACTGCTAATATAAATATATTTATATTTATGGTTTGACCTAAAATCTGCCTTTTGACCTCACTGAGAAAGGCCAATTCATTTCAAAATTATGGAATAATTCAGTTTATGGTCCATTTTTTTTAGTCATCTACATTTCTGCAATTGGAATTGCATCACTGAAAACAAAAATATCAAACAATATGGTATCTTTAGCTCTGAATATCAAGGTCCAAAATATCACAATTCAGTGATTAACATACCAATGCTTCAGTCATTTCTTATGAGGGTGGAATTTTAAAACTTATTTCAAATAACATGGACCTATTTTCCCTGATAATAATAACAATAACAATAACAATAACAATAACAATAACAATAATAATAATAATAAACAAACAACAACAACAAAACCCCAATCACTTCAATATTAGGAATATGAAAACTCCTTTCTTCAGTATTGATTCTAAGAATGTATTTTCCATCAGTTTTTTGTTAATTTACAGCTATTTTACAGGGCCAGTCTTAATGTTGATTTTAGGCTTGTTCCAAAGATTAGAATTTGAGTGAGATGATACAAAATGTATGTTGTGTCAAAAACACTAGTGTTAAAATAAAAAAGGAAAAATGTGAAGAAACACATCTTACAGGAATAATCTTTTTCAACACAAATCTCACAGTCTTCTCTTGTTCAGTAGGTAGCTTTTGTGAAAGTTTTGGTCATTTTCTGAAGATATTTTTATGTTGGAAATTAACTGCATTATTTTATTAATATTTTAAGCATTTTTTATACTCTTAAATATCTCTAAACAGAGTGTGAGTAAAGGACATCCCGTGTATCCTAAAGCAGGCATTATGACTGGAGAARATATAAATAAATAAATGAGCATAGCCTGCCAACTTACTCTTGAGAAATCACCACTGTATTTTTTTCCCAGCTTAACTTTTCTGTGAGCATTCATATTCATGAAGGCAAAGGGTCAGTTGCATATATGACTTAACCACAGGAAATTTTTATCCTAGATACAGATCTAATTGAGGCAGCTGAAATGTGAGCATATTTTGCTTATCCCTGACCTACAATTTCTGTCTGTTCTAAAAGCGAGAATTAGTTTGGTCACCCTGCTGTCAGCCCAGGGCATCTTCTGACAAGAGATTTCTAATACACTGAACAGCACTTTACATTAAGTGGTACTAATTACTGGGGCTGGGTAATCAGTTTGACCAGAAGTTGGAAGCATAACTGCAGACTATTTGAGAATTCCAGCAGGAACTACTGACATAGTTACTACTGTTTACTTTCTTATTTATTAATTCAATAAGAATAGAAACTCTTAAAGCCCAAATATTGTCCCATGTGTTTCTGTGTATTTAGTTATGATAAAGAGCACATTTCAGTTTGCATTTGCTAAAAGAAAGTCAGAATTTATAACMATTTAATTAATAAGGACTGGAAAATTTGGGGTAAAAAAGCCTCATGGAAGTTTCTGCTTCCCAATAATCTGTCCTTCCTGAAACATTACATCATTATTTTGAAGCAAGATAGCCTTGCAGGAGTGCCAGGAAGGGAAGTTTATACATTTTTCTAACCTCTATTCTGAATTACCATTTGGCAGTTATGTGTATTTATGTTGTGGTTGCTTCTCTATTGACATAACAGAGATGGTAGTAATTGACTTCACAGGACAGTATATCTATGCCAAATTTAAAATCTGTCTCAGTCTCATCCTGAGATTAAATAAATTATTTTTCACTAATATTATTAGTATTGGTACTAATTAGTATTGGTATTAATCTTGTTCTCTTTGGGGCAGAAAAATAAAGTTGGAAATAAATCAAATGTTCATCTCCATTTATTGCCCCCTAATGTTAGAGCAGTTTCTCACAGACTATTTTGCAGTTTTCTATTGTTTTTATCCCATTCACATMTTGTCTTCAATTTCCAGGTACCAAGGTACTGCAAAGGAGGTTTCTCAAAGGTTCCCCTGAAAGGAATGAGACTTTTGATCTTGGGAGTCTCTGTAGAGGGTTTTTTTTKKGGGGGGGTTGTTTTGTTTTTGTTTTGGTTTGGTTTTTAAATTTATTGATTGGAAGGCATGTAAGAGTATGTGTTATTATCTGTGTGGAGTCCAATTGTCCTGAGGACTTTTTTACAGAATTATGAAAAAAACCCAGTCTGTGAAAGCAAGGCACTTGGAGCTGTTTTAACATAAGTACATAATTATTCAAAAGTACTTTTATGTTACTCTGGCTTTCTTAACACGGTTGGACACTATGAAGATATGGGACAGTCCGTATAATGTAACTTTTCCCCATTTTTAGGGGTGTGTGCTTTCTGTATTTTATTTGTCTATTTTCCTTTCTCCTTACTCTTATTTTTTCTCTGGTGATTTTGATCATTTTTATTTGTCTTTTTTTTTTTTTTTTTTCTTTTTAGCTCTCTGCTAAATTCTGCCAGTGATTTCTGTTTAAGTAAACTATTACAATGCAAATTAGCAGCAGATCTGAATTCAGAAAGATACTTTGTATGGGAGTCATCTGATAAAAGTGGATGATTCCAGTGTCTCCATCTGAGCTACCCAAGGGTGTCTTTATGGCTAATAGACTGAAATAAGCCCATCTAAAGCATCAATAATTTTATCCATTTAAGGGAGGTGATTGTCCAGCTCTACTTTTTGCTGGTTACATGCGCCACACGTCAAGTTATGTGTGAAGTTTTGGGTGCCACAATATAAGAAAGACAGAAAGCTATTGGGAAACATTCAAAGGAGGGCTGCTAAAACAGTGAAAGGTTTAGGGGGAAGCTGTGTGAGGAGCAGCTAGGATCACTTGGTCTGTTCAGCCTGGAGGAGACTGAGGGGAGACCTCATTGCAGTCTGCAGCACCTTCACAAGGGGAAGAGGAGAGGCAGACACTGATCTCTTCYRTGTGATGGGACCWGAGGAATGCCCTGAAGCTCTGTCAGGGGAGGTTTATGTTGGAAATTAGGAGAAGGTTCTTCACACAGAGGATGGTTGGACACTGAAACTGAGTCCCAGGGAAGTGGTCACAGCATCAAGCATGACAGCATTCAAGAAGCAGTTGGACAATGCTCTCAGGCATGTGGTGTGATTCTGTGCAGGGTTGGATTTCAATGATTCTTGTGGGTCCCTTCCATTTATCATGTTCTGTGATTCTGTGATTCTGTCCTGAGGAAACCATAAATAATGAATCAGGTGACTTCCACCCTAAAAGAAAAAAATTCCAGCTTGGGAAAGAGGAAAAATGAGGCCTTGATCATACAGCTGAGCTATGTTCGTACTGCAAAAGAGAAAAGYAAAGGGACTCTGCTGTGTAAATGAAGGATACACTCTGCCTTTGACTGTTACTGCAACCATCTAGCATTTCTAAGTTCCCAGTTTGTGTTGTATAGATGAATGAGAAATTGTGTTGAGTACTGGAAGAGGAGGTGTTGGGTTTTTTAAGATAATGTCATATGACATTCTTTGAGTTCACTATGCTCACTTCTAAAACAACTAACTTTGCTGTCCCATTTACTTTTATTTTCTTTTGTAAAGATTGCTCAGTGTTCTATAATGTAAGTGGAGACTGTTCAGGTTTTTTGCATATACACTGTTCAAGATATTTCAAGGTCAACTCACTTTCCTAAACATGGTATTTGCATATTATTTGAGGTGACCTACCTTAGCACACTACTTAGCTTCCACCTGCTCTGGAAGTGGTGCTGTATTTTAGCAGTTCTCTCAACACAGACACACACMGACAGAATCAGGTTTAGAAAGGAGCCATTGTTTATTCTGTGCAGGGTGCAAGGTGAATGTTTTCCACAAATAAAAGTATGCAAAGGAATAAAAAGTAAGAGAATTTATACATGGAATTCTGCATAGACCCACCTATCGAATACATGTTTACCTCCCACCTAATGTGTAATTATTTAGCTTGCACAACCTTACATAATACTTTTCACTGTGCCTATGTGGGCCTTTTGGAGGTCTGTGGTGATCATCTGGGGAGATGCCCCACTCCTCAGTTTTGAGCGAAGTTCAGTTCAGGATGTGCAGAACCCAAAGTCGAGGATGTGTCCCCAAAGAGGATGTGATCTGCAGCATGGTGCCACATCTCAAGCAATTGACAATCAGGACATAAAATAYAAAAGCTTTCCATAAGCATTAAGMAAGACCTGCCAAACACACCTAATAACATAGGTGCAGTCAAAAAATGGGTTAAAGGTGAGAATGATATCTCATTCTGCAACAGAATCTGCAACAGAGATCAAAGGAAGGGACAAGGACAGAGAATGCTGCTTAAAGATACCAAAAAGGAAAGATTGATTCTTTTCATCCTCTAATTTGCTATTTTGAATAAAATTCAGCATATACAAAGGCAGATATCTATAATAGCCTAGATAATTCTGTATGCAGAAGAGCTACATTTAGACAGGGGACAGGATTACACCCTTCCTCTAGAAGAAAAAAAAAAAGTCTAATATATCTAAATTGTATAATAGATAAAAATTAGAAATAAGAAATTCTGAAAGATTTCTGGTTTAACTGCTGCTTCAGTATAGTCTTCTGAAATTTTTAAATTAGTCAAATTTCTGTCTGGAAGTTTCACTAGCATCYAAAGTTCTCTGTATAGAGGTTTCTTGTCAATATTTATCAGGTAAACTTGTACCCATCAAGGTTTGTAAAATATTATTTCCCTTAGGAATTTAGTACAGAGATTTTAAAAACATCCCTAAGATCTAAATACTCCACAAAATACAGACACATAAAATTTGAATTTAATTTAATTTTTTARTAGTGCCACATGTGAAATTGTCCCTGCTTCAGATTTTAATGAAATTATTATAGGATATATGTATTTCCTCTTGCTTGTGGAAAGGAACAGTAACCTGGTGGATATTAGACTAGAAGCCGAGGTAGCGGGACTGTGGTTTGTATGCACATAGACAAAATCATAGACTTCTGTGAACAGATGGTGTTCAGGTGCTACAGTAATGCAAGACATGTACAGAGCTGATATTTTCAAATCTAATGCATACATACATAGAAACTATAGCAGAGGATGGTTTGTTAGAACTGGAAAGCTAATCTGCTCCACCTCCTTTTTCCTCTGGTAAAATAAGTACTTCTAGACTTCTGTAGTGGGTCGATCCTGGCTGGATGCCAGACGTCCATCAAAGCCTCTCYCTCACTCCCMTCCGCAGCTGGACAGGGAGGAGAAAATATAGCAAAGGGAAATGAGTTGAGAAAAGGACCAGGAGACATCACTCACCAAATACAATCACAGGCAAAAAAGACTTGAATTAAAGATATTAACTGAATTATTGCTAACAAAATCAGAGCAGGATAATGAGATGTGAAAATAAACTTTCAGGCCCCCTTCTTCCTCCTTCTCAGCTCCACTGCCACCTCCCTAGAGGCTCAGGGAGAATGGGGGTTATGGTCAGTTCATCACACATGGTTTTTCCTACTGCTCAGGGAGAGGAGTCCTTCCCTCCTCCAGCATGGGGACCCTTCCATGGGAGATAATTCTCCATGAACTATCATGGGTCACTCTTCCACAAGGTGCAGTCCTCAAAGAACACACTGTTCCAGAGTGGGTCCCCCACATGGTCACAGGACCTATCAGAAAACTCTCCAGCATGGGTTCCTCTTCCCAGGCCTGCAGGTCCCTTCCAGGACCCTGGTGCACCAYGGGGCTCCCACAGGGTCACAGTCTCCTCTCAGGTACCCACCTGCTCTGCTGTGTGGTTCCTCCATGGGCTGCAGGTGGATCTCTGCAAGCCCATGGTTCTGCACGGGCTGCAGAAGCACAGCTTCTTCACCATGGTCTGCACCATGGGTTCCAAGGGAATCAGCCACAGTGTGTGGAGCACCTCCTTCTACTCCTTCTCCACTGACTGGAGTGTCTGCAGGGATGTTCCCATCATATATTTTGTCATATATCTACATATATGTAGATAAGATAACATATGCACATTAGTTTTACAGCTATACAAAAAACAAAGTCTTTTTCTACAATCTGAGTGTCAACCTAAAATATAGTTAGATAACATGWACTGAATTGCTTTTAAATCTCTGCTAAAACACACAAACCCCATTTCCTTATAAAAYATCATGGGAAGAATCATAGTTTTTGGCATAATGTGGCAGAATCTTAGATTGTGYAGCAACTTCAAGCCTTAAAAACACAATTAGAAGGATTGTAGAATTTTTTTTAATTATTATTATTTAATAGATTTTATTTCTCAATGAAATAGACTTCATATTCTAAGATAGCTACATATTATTTGTCTCCTCACCTTATACTTCTTAAACTTTCTTTTATTTCAGAGGTCATTTATGGTGAATTGCACTCTTTGATTCTACAACTAATGTAAATAATGCAGATTGTTTAAYTTAATGAGCTTTCTCTTTCATAACACTAGATAATGAGTAGAGAACTATGACTATGAGCTATACCATAGTTTTCCGAACACAGCTGATAATTAAAGAGCCGTTAATTCAGTGTCATTAATTAGACCAAGAAAATACACTCCACTGTTTTTCACATTTGTATATGTCGTATATGATACTATTAAATGAGTACTACACCAACTTTTTCCCGTGGAAGTGTAACTGACTTGAGCATAGATTTTCACTTAACCATATGGAAAAGATAATAGTMAACAATGATTTTCCTATGCAGAGTGAAAAAAGGGGAATAATATGAATTAGATATTAGGGTCCTTAAATAATATTTTAAAGTGATCATCATTCAACACATTCTACACAGTAGTACTCCCAACAGAAATGCTTAATAATAAGGAACTTCAGAACCTTAATATTGTGATTTTCATTATGCTTGCTAGCTTAAAGAGTTACTTGAAAGGGCTTTAACAGGGAAGCATGCTGATGTTACTACTTATAACTTTATTTTAAAAAGTATAATTGTTCATAACTGACTACTTTTAGCAGTCAGATTTCACTGCATTTCTTTATATATTTAATRCAGGTATTGATTACCTAAATTACAAGGAAAAATATTCCTAAATGTTGAGTAGAATCTATAGATATAAGTAAAACTTGTTTCTATTGCCTCTGAATTCAGGAGTGTAGAACAGAAATGATCATTGAAACTCCAATAACCTAGATAACAAAYTAATGGAGCTAAACTCCCATATTCCTGCATCTGCTTTAAATGTACCTTCAGGTTGTAAGCAGTGAACAGTAAACAAATATATATCATAGAGTGTCCTCTAACTGAAATTTACAGGTCTGCTTTACTACATTATTAAAAAAAAAACAAACAACTCAACACTTTTCCCTGTTACAGCATCTCTAACATTTTTGCTAGACTTCTTGATATTCTACAATGTAATATCATATCTACTGCAGTTTGACAGCATTACTTCTTTAAATGCTGAGCACAAGAAAGCTATGTGAGTTTTACAGTTCATAGTAAACAATAATTTAAGTTCAGTGGAAAGCATAGGCGGATTTTATAAGTGCTTTTTTAACTGCAGAAAAATATACCATTTACTTCGAAGCATTTTAAAATGAGCATCAGKCAGTGTTTAAAATCTATCTAGCTTAAAGAGCTGTAAGCTGTGATCCACATAAGTGTCACAGAGMATTAAAATATTTATTTCTGTGCCAAGTTGTAGTGTAACTAGTATCAGTATTATATTATCCTTGATAAATGAACAGTTTTAGTAGCTTCATATCAAATAATTTTACAAACATATGGCTTACATTTCTTTCTTTTCATGTAATTCAAAAAGTGTGCATGGCGGTACAGGAATCATAATGGTCATCTTCATAAGCATGGATATGCATACTAYCTTTTTGTTAATTTTTTATTTTGTTCCTTTTAAAATTTAGATACATTTTCACTAAAAGTAATGAGAAACCTAGGTTCCTATGCTACCAATAAATCAAAACTAATACAAAAAAACTCACATCATAATACAAGACAGTCTTTTGAAAAAAAAGGAAGTTCCATCAGCCAAACCATCCAAAGTCTTTCATTTGTATGGCATGATTTAATTTGTTGCATTTCTCCTAATATTTCTCCTAATGCCTTACAGATATTAATTTTAGACCTCAATTCCTAGCCATGACTCTTAATTTTTWTTTTTTTTTTTAATGTGGGGAGCTGATTGCGCTCCTTTGTAATTATGTGTTTTGACTGTTTGCAGTTTGTCATTCTCCATATCCAAATTTTTCATATGGGTATATAATTTCCTACCTGGTATCTCCCTCTGCTTCTGCCTTAATCTTGTCGCATAGACTTCTATGTGTGAAAATGTTTACACTTTATAAAGATTTCCTGCAAGATATCKTGCATGTCAACAATTTGTAGATTTTATGATATTTGTGTAATTTCTGCTTCTAGATAATTTAATTATTTTCCCTGCTCTCCACAACTATGTGGGTTATCTCTACAATCATCATTACTTTGTGATAAACTGTGTTTAAAACTATGTGAATTAGAAGAATACTTCAATCTTTTCTCACAAGTTCTCTTGTGTTCTGCTTTCCAGTTGATGAGATGTACGGACTATAATTACTGATTATATATACAGAGTCAGAAAAATGGACAATTACTTTGTTACTAATTCCAACATTTTATAACTTCATTTGCCTTTTGAAACACTATGTATGTTATATACAATTTATCACTCATGTACATATTTCTATTCTATTTCTGCTTTTCCTTCTCTTGTGTCATTATCCAAAAGCCTTCAGACTTAGAAAATAAAAAACAAAAAACACAAAAAACCCAAAAATCTTATTTCTTTATGTTTTATAGAGCTTAAATTTTCAGAGAAGTCTTCGATCCCTACTTATCCTTAAATTCCTTCTGTGACAAACTTATACTGACATACACTGCTAACGTTGCACCATTTTTGAGTGAATTGGGTTGTCCTCTTAGAAGGTGGAAGACATGGCCTAGAGGGAAGGCTTCATGTGAAAAGGGCACGTACTTGTAGCTTTGTCTATCTTCTGTGACATACTGATACACATATAAGATAATAGATACAGAAGAATTCCTTATCTTCTTGTACTCAGCTGGAGGAAGGAAAACAATTTTGTCCCTAAATGCACTGTTTTCCTTCATGTTACTCCATTTCAGCTCTCACTTTTATGCTAAAATTGTGCCTAGAAAGATCTAAATCTTGCAGTTCCTGATTTGAATTGAAAATATTCAATCAGCTATTTAAGCTTAAGAGAAAAAAATATGTGTGAAACCAGCACTAGACTAGAAAACAGAGATGCTGTCCAGGAGAAGAAAGATATCAAATACAAATAAAGATTACCCTTAAACAGATCACGTTCTGATGGGCATTAGAGGAAATTACAAGCAGTGAGTTTACCTGCATGCACCCAGTATTTTCTAAATTCACAGCACTCCTTTGAAGTGTAGAAAGGAAATTAAATATCTATCTCCTATCAGTGAAATCTGAGCTACCTTCATATATTGTCGACACGTTAAGCTGTTCAGAAGGGTTAGAGCATAATAAAGATTACACAAAAGTAATTGTGCTTAAGAAAAACGGTTATTGGTGCGGAGAAAAAAAATATTAAATGAGACCTAAAGGGGTAATGAGCACTGAAATACTGCAGATGRGAGGGCATAAAGGCAGTCTATCGAGGGAGCATAAACTAAAGATGAATGAATAGAGGTTTGCAGTGTCAGAAGGTGGGTCATCCTGCCCTCTTGGAGCACATATGTAAATACATACCTATTAAATTAAAACATCTGAACCTACATGAGAAGCAGGAGGTGAAAAGTACATTCCTGAAAAGAACAATGGCTTTCTGAGTGGCTTTGTTTTCATGCTACTCTCAATAAAAATGAAATGTTGAATGTAATACAAAAAAAAAAAAGAAAATCCTAAATTTACAGACAGAGATGACATCCTTGGATCCCATCAGGATATAAAGTCTGTTTACTAAAGGGACAGATGTGRGCATCACACAAAAGGAAGGAATAAAAAGCTTAATTATAATATTTTACATATCTGAAAGGAAAAAAATGCATAAAAGGACAGACATGGGTAACAAACAAAAAATAAAATCGTTAAGTAACTGATGTCTGAGTCTTTCTAGTGCCTTTTGTATGCATGAAAAAAACCACAAGGCTGACATAAATACAGCCTACACAAAAACTGAAAATCTCATTTCAACTTCTTGAGCAAGGAAGATCTACTAATGTCTATTTATCTCATATCTGGCAGATTGGGACTTATTGGAAAATGGAGAAACTATGAAAATACTCTATATGACTCCGAAAATCATACAATGGGTAAAGTGCAGGTTTGGAATTCAGAAAWGTATTGAAACAGCTCCCACTATTTTTTCAGAGAATGGCTTAAATAAAATGAGAAGCTGGATCCAAATGACCTCTGAAGGCACTTTGGAAAGCATTTCAATATAGAAACCTTTGTAGAATCAAAGCTGAGAAATAGACTGGGTTATAAAACTTTTATAAAAGATTCATTTGAAATACTGCAGGAGCAATTGCTAGCTCTAGGGAAGCAACTTTAAAAGAAAGTTGAAAGTACTAATCTATTTCTTCTTATAAAAAACAATGCATTACTGAAGTTATCCCAGGTGGAATAGAGAGCAATCTCTAATAGAAAAGTTAGACTAAGGTTTTATAATCCAGTAACAACTATAAACTCCCCACCTACTCTTCTGTATGGAAGTGGGAAACTRAATTTTCATCAACCTATTCAAAATCTAGAACTTAGGCGTGATAGTGACCCCACAGTTTATTTAATTACATTACAAAGTATTCTTTTTTGACGTCCTGCTGGCCACATAAAATGTTGCTTAGCCTGGTAACAGTTGTATCACAGTCAAAATCTTCTTTGGGGAAGACTGTGGATCTCACATCTCTTCTTCTTGTGTTTTGTGATAATGCTTGAAATATCCAATGCAAGCAAAAGCTTGTTTGTAGGACTCTCTCYTCATCTCTGATTCCTCTTTTTAAACTGGACTTGCCTAGGGAGTATGACTTCTTTAGGAATACGAGACTTGAATGCAGTAAAAGRCGTAAAAGGCCTGAAACAAAAACTAGATAAAATCTGTTAGGGACTGTGAGTCCTGGTGTTTCTGGACAAATGGCTATTTCAGACAAGGCGTCACAGCTGCACAATGATTTGGGAGGTCAAGCAGCAGACTGTGAAGCTGCACCTTGAGTGYTGTGTCCAGTTCTAGGCCCCTCAGTTTAGGAAGGGTGTTAAGATACTTGAGCACATCCAGAGGAAGGCAAAAAASCTGGTGAGGGGCTTGGAACACAAGCCCTCTGAGAAATGACTGAGGGAGCTGGAGTTGTTTAGCCTGGAGAAAAGGACACTCAGAGGTGACCTTATCACTCTCTACAACTCCCTGGAGGGTGGTTGTAGTCAGGTGGGGGTCAGTCACTTCTCCCAGGCAACAAYTAACAGAATGACAGGTCTTAAGCTGTGCTGGGGGAATTTTTGGTTAGACGTTAGAAAAAAAATTGTCACTGAAAGAGTGATTGGGCACTGGAATCATCTGCCCAGGGAGGTAGTGGAGTCATTGTCCCCGGAAGTTTTTAAAAAAAGACTGGACATGRCACTCAGTGCCATGTTTTAGTTGATGAGGAGGTGCTAGGTCATAGGTTGGACTAGATGATCTGAAAGGTCTTTTCCAACCTAGTTCATTCTGTGATTCTGTACTGCAAGATGGACAGTGAATCAAGAGCACTAGTTCATAAACTGTACCAGCATGCAGGCAAATTTTCATAAACTTACTGGCAAACATCAAGTCATACAAACTTCTAAATTTCTACCTGGCTTTATCCCCAGTAGACTAAGCCATTCAGTGTTATAGATTTATTGTGGTGCATTTCGGGTTTTACCAAGTTTCTGCATGCTTCTGTTCTTTGTTTTACAATGGTTCAATGGTTTGTCCTATGTACCCCATGTTTAACCTCTTTTTGGTTTCTCCCGAATTATGGGTCCTGTCCATCACTTTGCAGCCTCACCCTGTGTCTGGAAAATTCCAGGAAGGCCATTGAGGGATTGGCAGGATCCTAGTCCCGTCCGTCCCACCCTCCCCCCCGCACTGCTTTTTTTGTATTGATTGGTTCCATCGGTTGTCCTTTGTGTTCTGGGTCACTCTCCCCCTTCTGGATTGGTTCCAGGCTGTACCCTTCCCCTTTCCCCACCCCGGTGCTTAAGGTGAGGGACAGAGAGGGAAACTCACTTTCGTGGGTTCCCTCTCTGGGTGGAATAACACCCAGATGAACCTCCCACAAGAGTTCTCTCTTCTTCCTCGCCACTGCCACGCTTCTGCCCAAGGCAGACTCACAGGGTCGGAAAGGTATCTCAGCATACCGAACTGTACCTTTTAATGTGAGCTTGGTGCCAGAGCTAGCTGGAAAACTGGATGTGAGTTCCYTGAAAGCAGCACCGCACCCCCGCATAGATTGTATCTGACAAGGGATGTAAATGCTGTTAAATTTCCCTAACTCCAAGCAGGCAGGCAGTCCTSAGCATGTGCTTAAGACACAGATGATATGGGTAATTTCTCCATACAGCTCTAGGTTCTAGATTGTTGCCCTCATGCCAGCATCCATATTTCTTCATTGTCAGAAGACAGAGGGAGAATAAACAATACTGAAGACTTTCAGTGGTCATCACTGAACTAACCAGTCTGTTTCACTTATGATTTCAYATCTCTTAAAAAAATTTCAATCATATTTTCCTTCCTGAAATACAATCAGTTTACTGATTATTTTGAGCAATAATAATCAATTTATTATTTCATTATTGCCTGAAAACATACTTACATTTACAAGCTTCAACTCTCCAGCATTACCTTCTCAGAGAAGAACCATGGAGCTACCTGGGGGAGGGAGGGAAGAGACTTCCAGTACAGAGCTTTTGATGAAGACACCAAAAGTACTTCCCACATAGTTGTTGCACTGACATTATTCCATCACTAAGGAAAACTCAGATTAATTGATCAGTGAGTTACGTCAGAGCACATTCACTTCAGAGAGAAAATGTACTGATAGCTTTAACAGCCTTGTTGAAAATACAAATTGTTAGCTATTAATTTTATATTGGTTATATATAAGCTATTAGTCTTATATATAACCAAYTCAATTTACCTGAACATTCACCATCATTTCTTAAAGCGAGGATTTGGGATAGAAAGAGTTGGATGACAGCTGTACAGCTGACAGCTGTAAGAAATATTTTTTACCTTTTTCCTGTCTTACTAAGTATTAAAAAAAAAAAAAAAATAGATGGGGCAGAATTAAGACCTTACAGGACAAGTTTTTTTTAAAAAATAAAAGGTATTGTTYATATGACAACTTACAGTGGATTTTTCAGCCAATATGAAGATCTTCTGGGGAGCCAAAGAATGCAAAAAACAGCACACAATTCTTGTGCACCTGTTTCCAGGGGAAGATATTTCCCAGATGTATTCTTTATTTCTTCTCTTCTTCCAGAGGATGTTGAACAGCTGATATGAAGCCTCARATGATTTGTCCTAAAGAATCACAAGGAAAATGGAGGCATGGTAAGCTGCATGGAGACATCATTTGCATAATTATCTGTAGAAAATATGTAATCATAGAGATGCTCTTGCTGACACTATTTAGGACCTGTAAACAGCTAAGAGTAAATAGGTTCAGTAATTTTTTTTTTCTACCTGCAAAATTGTAATCAGATCTGGCTATGGTTTCAAATGAATTTCGCATAAATGAACACCAAAGAGCAATCATAGTGAAAAACACCATGGAGAGGTGCTCAGTAGTATTTTGCATAGTTCAGCACAAATAGGTAGTGATGAAGGACAAAGGGACATCCGGTGGCTACACAGATATATACATTAATCTTAATATTCTGCATTGCTGTCAAAAAAATCTAAGCTACAGAGAACTCAGTCTATTCAGACATAATTGTCACTGTCTATTTGAATAAAATATGCAGATTCATATGCTTGATCACATAAAAATCAGATACTGAATAAATTATTTTTTAATCAGATTCTGTGCCTGTATTTCCTGAACAAAACAGCCAGCCACAGCTGCCTTATCCAAAACACATGAAGGAGTTACTTGTGTTAGTGCTTTACCCTGTACCTCAAAAGAGCAGAATGTTTTCCTAACTAAAATGCCTTGAATGTAATTTATAAAAAACACATTCTTCATCTGTACTGAGAAAAAAAACACTTGAATTATATATTACATTCAGTTTAATAATAAGGATGAAGGTATGGACAGGGTCACCACAGGATGAAGCAGGCACAGCAGAGGTCCAGGGAAACTTCTTCCCTCTTTATTCAAAATCTGACTCCATTTATATACATTTGTACAAAGGTCAAGAGGTTGGCTACACAGGTCGCCACCTCTTTAACCTGGATGGTAAACATCACTATCAATCATATTTCTCCTCCCAGAGGAGAAATATGTAAACATTCTAAAAATATACATTGTTTACATGAAGGTGCGGGAGAATCTGCAGTACAAAGTTACAAATACTCAAAAGCAAGAAAACCTAGGGCAACATAAGGGACTTGCAGGATATATACATTCCCTTCACTCAAATTCAAGGAGGAAAGAAAATGTAAAWGGTTGCTAGCTGTTGGGTCCTTTCATATTTTAAGGTCTGCTTTCTTCTGTACCCTAGGTTGCATGTAAGCAGCAGCTGAAAATTATTCTTAAAAGCACYATTATTTAACTCATTGATTCTTATGTCTCCATTCCCTTGAGTACAAAAAAACCCCTACTGCTTATATAGGGAATAGCAATTTATGTGGTTTTTTTTTTCTCTTTCAGGTAAAACTCAAGCAAGCAGCATTGTTTCTGGATAGATTCAAAATTTAGCATTTTTTTYCAAGCAGTAATTTGCCCATTTCTGCATTGCAGTGTATCTCCCACTGTAGGAAACACAACATGCTTACAGATTAAAAATTTCTAACCACTGATATTGGTGAAAAAGCAGCACAAAATTTGTTCTTCTCTGTCTTCTCCCTCTTGTAAGCCTTCAGCTCATAATGAATAGCAATGTGGAACTACAGCTAAATGGAACAGTCAAGCTGTGATCTCAGCTATTAATACTCATAAGCAGTGATTACACAATGCTAAGGATTGTCATTACAACATGATTTTCTGCTGTTAGGTCACATAATATGCTGCAGAAAATTTTTAAAAAGTCAAATCAATAAGACCATAAGAGAGCATGATTTCTTTATTTCTTTTTAGTTACATAGCACATCAAAATAAATTCTAACTTTTTTTTTTAAATTAAATATTAATTTTGGAGAAAGATAATGCATAAGAGCACTAAACAATAGAAAAGAAATAACAACAATACTCTCACAGTATTTTTGCAATAACTRTATGAGTATTGTTAATTAAATCTCTTGAAAAATAAGCTGTAAATGGCATTCACATATTTTAATTTATCTCAGTTATTAATTAAATGCTCCCTCCAGGGTCTGAAAATCCKGTTGATTATTTTCAAGTTTCCCTTGATCTGAATAAAACCCAGCTCTGACTTTCTATAGTTGTCATTATCTTTTACACTAAACCTTAATCAAGTGCACTTTTTCATAACTTTCCAAATTAGGTATCTAGCCCATAATCAAACCCATTTGCTTGCCCTACCAGACACATGTTCAATACTTCCAAATAACTTGTGTCCTTTCACAAGTACGCTGCACAATCTTTCACAGATCCTCTAGGTTATAAGTCTACTTAAAGAGCACAATAAAGTTCAAAAATAAGACAAAACTTTAAGGAAAAGTCATCTATTATAATGGTCTAAAGAAATATACATGTATATTAAAGAAGGAATATATGTATATCACTCTCTTCCCAATATTTTGTCGACGTCCTTTCTGATTTTCAGATGTATTTTTTTAAACACATCAGGGCTTTCATTTTTATTGTACAGAAGGGATTATTCTAAACAGTTCTGGTGCTTTTTCTGTATTCATTCTCCTTTTGACTTTTCTTGGTAAGGCACAACACCTGTCTCAAGTTTATCTTCTCCCGAGAAGATCCTTTGACCTATCAAACCTGTTTTCTCCAGGTGGTAACAAGCTCTTTTTCTATAGTTTTTCCTCTTTTTTAATAGAAGGTCACTAGTACTTGAGAACCGTACATTTTTCCRCTTTGAATACTGATCAGCAGTTTAATGTGCTGTTAGTTGATGATGCTTCTGAAAGGGCAGGTTCCGTGATATTTTATTGTATCCCTCCTTTGAAGCCTAGGTATGAACTCTGCCCTTCAACAGACCCTACAGATGCTGTCAGCCTACAGTAGTAAGGTTCTAGTGAGGAAGTGCAATAAAATACAATTGTGGGGGTTGTTTGTTTSTTTTCTGAATATATGGTCTTACAGACTGGTCAAATTAGAGTTTTTGTTGCTCATAACCCCAGCCAGCAACTAAGTGCCRCCCAGCCATTCATTCATTGCCCTCCCACCTTTCCCTGTGAGATGGGAAGGAGAATATGAAAAGTGTAAAACCTTTTGGGTTCACATAAGAATAGTTTAATAATTGAAACACATTAAAATATTACTATGGTGGTGGTAAGAGTATTGTTACTATGATCACTATCATTAATAGTAATAGTAATAWTAATAGCAACAACAAAAAATAACAATGGAGAAAAAAAGAAACACAAGTTTCACTATRTTAATCCCTAAATAGTATTATGGACAAATAAATAATATTTCCTGTTTGTAATAACAAAAAAGGAGTGATCTTCTCAGGATCAAAAAATACCTGTTCACCCTTACTTTCACAGAGATTATAAATCATAACAGAAACTTTCATTTGGTGGATAAACCTTTTGGACACTAGTCATATGTAGTATATCAGTGAGATAAAAATGGCATACATCTGGTTGTCAGTAGTAAATATCCTTTTGTAATATTTAGCCTTTCAAAAGAAATTCAGCTCTTCTATTTTGAGGTATATTGGGGACAATAACTTCCAGCAAGTAATAAGGCTCAACACAGCAGGTTTTAATACTGTATCTTTTAACTTTACTATCGCAACCAATGTCCACAGTTGTAGAATAAAATTTTTCAGCATGACAACCATGTCAGACTATCCTTGCTCCTCTGGAAACAGTTGTATGGGACCTTATTCAGTCTCCTGTTTTCCTTTTTGCCATTTCTAAATTTAACTCTACTTAAGAACTCTCTCAATCTTTGGCTCTGAAAGTAAATGGTAGTATGCTCCCACAGGGAGCATTTGCTGAAAGTTCATCAGCTTTTCTGTTCTCTGTGCAAGAGGACTAGTGGAAATTAGTGGTTTTTAGAGTTGTTTTTACATGCTTTGTCTGATTTGTTGCTATTTTGTATGAACAAAGTTTCACTTTGCTTATAAATAAGTTTGTGTACAATGCCACTTTTACCTATTTGTCAATGTTCTATTGATATACATTTTATCAATGTATTGATATAACATTTCCTACATGTTGTATTGAAATTAGAAGTGAAAACTATGGGACAGTGCTTAACAAGAAAGAAAGTTATTTAGAAAASTCATGTGTTTGATTGTATTAACTTATCTAGGTCATTTTATTTGTACATTTAATATAAGCTTCTTTTACCCCACTTCACTTTAGTTTAGCATGCTGCCTGTGTAAGACCACAGTACAGATTACATTGGGCCAGGCTTCATATATTTCACAGGCATTGGACTTCTAGAGGAATTTAATATTTAACTACATTCAGCTATCAATTCCCCTGAGAACAGGAATACTTGAGACTATAAATTTGTGTCAAGATGTATTGGTTACATTCTCTTGTTTACCTTTATATCACAGTAAATTAACATGCATATGTGTTGAAASTCTAGCTGGTGACCTCCTCTAGCTAATAAAGCTTGACATTTTAATAGGATAAACAAATGTTTTATTTGTCCAGTGTTGAGTATTTTACCAATGATCTGATAAGATACTGTTAGATGTTTGTTCTTTATATATACTGGAGGTAAAACTTATGCTTGCTAGATGACCTATTAATCTGCTGATTCATTGTATGCATGTTATAATTTAAAGGTCAGGGCTATYCGTTAAACTTATCAACATGGTGCAAGATTTTTTAAATCAAAAATGTTCTTGTGTCAACTTCATTAATTCTATGGCATGAATGCTAAAACAATAGTAAGAAAAGTTAATCCTCCAAGCTGATGGATTGCAGGCTGTGGCTCTTATGGCTACAGACCTTCAACAGACTGGAGTCACAGGTAATTCACAAACACAGTAAGTAGGTAAATTTCCTTTGGAACTTATAATTTATTTCCCACTAAATAATATCATTAAAAAAAAAATTAATTCAAGAGTTGGTTCTAGGAGTATGGGGTATAATCTCATTCTTTTATTGGAACACATAGTGTATCAGAGTAGCAGAATTTATACTGGATTCAGCTTTCAGTTTGATTTTGTGAGCTGTTTTAACTAAGACAKTTAGGTTGAACCAATAGAGAAATTATATAACTGATATTATCAAATTAATAGAWAATAATGGACTGGTTATGTATTACTGCAAATCTTTCAAAGATGCTAAGTTTTTATTTATAGGAAAATTAAAGAACCTCTAAGAAGACATGGTAATAATATTTTAGGATATATAGCATTATGTAGCAGCTATATTATTTAGCCATGTAGAGAAGACTGGATATCAGCTTCATTTTTACTGTTATATTAACCTGCAATATGATTTTGTAATTTATTGTTATTCTCCTAAATGTCTAAATCAATGCTTAAGGAAAAATGTGAAAAGGCTACTTTTTTGTTTGTTTTTTGTAATGAAGATCTATATAGATAGAGTTCCAAGCAGCATGTAAGTAACTAAAAATATATTGACAATTGCAAGTCCACTAGCAATGTTTAGTTGTGGGTGACCTTTTAAAAAAACTCTTCTGCCTCCAGGCACACACATGCTATTTACACTAATCCTCTTGAATTTCCCTTATGGCTCCAGTATGCTGCTGCTTACTCTAACACCACCTTCTGCCTTTGGACCTAATTTCTCTACTTCAGATTGTTTTTTCAAGTTTTGATGGTAGTTACTAACAAGGCAAATTTTCCTGTGAAGTTTGCTAGCATTGAGCAGCTGATTTCAAAAACTCAGRACTGGCGTTATGGAGTACAGCCTGAGAATCAGAGGAAGGCATCCCAAAGCAGATTTGCAAGTTGTTTGGAGGTAGAGTGCAGACTATAAAGGGGCTAGAAAATTCAATCAAAAGTGATTAAGTTACACAAAGAACATTTAGGCAAGGAAAGAGGGTTTTTTTGTATTGTTATATCTGCTTAGTATTATCAATAAGTTATTTTCTAGCAATAAGAGAASAACTTATTCAAAGTTGTATATTAAAGATTAAAAATGAAATTGTTTTTCATTGACACTAGTTTCCATGGAGYGTGCTTCTTCACATTCTGTTTGTTTGTAGAAAGCCTAAATGTAGAGTTAGCTGCAAATATACACACAGATAATACTTTACAGAAAATACTGTCTTAGAAATGTGTAATGCAGACTCACAGTCTAAATATCCAGATGTGTCCTAGGGTGCATTAAAAGCAGCATGGCCAGCAGGAAGAGGGAGGTGACTTTTCCCCTCTGCTCTGCTCTCTCAAAAYCCCACCTGGAGTGCTGAATCCTGCTCAGGGGCCCCCAACATAAGAAAGACACGGACCTGGTGGAGAAAATTGTTCAAACCATACATTTTCCTTTCTAGGTGAAAAAAGTTCCAAATTCAGTTTGCTTTCATTTGTTTTGGTATCTTTATCTGTGAATTACTATTTAAGACTCTTTGAGCTAGATCTAGAAAAACTTAGGTGTGCCTAAAAATGAGATGCTGCAGTTTAGATATTGTCAAGCCCCTGTTAGGAATAGAGAAACTCAATGGATGTGTCTAAGTTATCCAAACTGTGCAGTGGAAATGCTGAGTATCTCTTTACATAGACGCCAACTAAAATCACACAGTGTGCATTAGGAAGCCATTATCATAGCCATTAGGAAATTCTAAAGACAGGGTCCAAATTAAATATCAACCTTCTGCTCTTTAAAAAAGAAATTTACTTCCTCATAATATCTTAAAATCRTGTTTTAGACCCTTAAAACTTATGATATTAAAATATATTGAGAACAAAATGTCAATAATTTATTTTCAAATARAAATAGACAAAGTGTAAATGAATAAAAATCTAAACTACTACATTAAAGATAAGCACAAATTAATTCACTTCCTTAGTAGGTCAGGATACAGTCCTCTGTATCATAGCAATTAAAGTATGGGCTGTAATGAAGTCTTGTTTATACAGATATGTGTCTTTTCATTGATTAATCAATTTAATTTTAAYATACAAAATCTTCAGTAAACTTGTGTTCAATAATGTAAATTATGAAATCTTTTTCCCCAAAGAAATAGGACAATTTAGTAAAGACTGTTGTGTGACAGCTTGGAAGTAATTAGACCTCCATCCCAGCACTAGGCATCCACTTATTTCTGTGAAACTAGAAGTAAGGTATCTTTCAGATTTCCACTCCTGTGTTAAATATGCTTTAAATCACTCAGTGGGTTCAAAAACTTCTCCAGAAGGGAACTCTCAGACAGAAATACAGATTAAATAACACCCTTTGCCATTGAAAACCCAAGTGATACTTATGCACTTAAACTACCACAAAAATGTGTCTCCTACATGGAGTGGGTAGACATCACTAGTGTATTTATTTGACACATTCCCACAGTGGACAGATTATATCAGCAAAGGCCTAGTCATACKTGTCTGTGTGCAATAGTCTCAACACAGGAAGATTTAAAGAATGCATTAGAAATTGGTGTATGTTCTGTTTCATTTTCCTCTCTTTCTCAGGRGATAAATGGATTGGGGCAGTGGCCTTTGGCTGAGAGCTTATCTATTTAAACTTGAGAATTAACTATGGTGGTTTACATGYTGTCAGGACCAAGACAGTAATGATTTCTAAGATTGGATGAGCAAGGTGCTGTGTGTCTAACATGAAAGTAGGTCATGAAGGAAATTACACTTCACCAAATCGACAAGGATGATAGTACAGATGTTTGAAAAACTCAATCTCTGTGTTAGAGTGGCTTGGAAAGTAGAGAGTCTGGGTAATACAGAGGAAAACTTGTAAGAAATAYGAGATGTTACTGAGGTTTTATTTTGCAGAGATGGAAGAACTAGGAATCAAGGTAGAAAGCATGGCACTTGAACTTAGGATGTTACAGGCCAGGATACATGAAGACAAAGAAGTATCTATCCTCAGAAGTTCAGCCACTGCTGCTTTAAAAATTCTCTCTCCTAAATTCRTTCTCTAGCACTTAGCCAACTGAACTTGCACAATCTCTTTTCCCAGTTGCAAGGCCTAGCTTTTAAGCCTGTGGAGCTTTATGAAGCTTGAAAAAATAAACTTAGAACCCTCACATATCTGTCCACACTGGTTGATATGAAATCCAGGGTTTTTTTAAAAATATGTTTATGATCAAATAAACTATGTTTCTCTGTCAAAACAGGCTGAATAAAAACCCAGAAATTCGAGTTCCCGTCTTTGAAGTAGATGTTCCAGCTGTAAAGATATTTATCTATATTCACTTCTCAGCACTCTTTCTAACCTCATAAATCTTGAATTCTTTCCTGCATAGTGACATAGYTTCAATAGGAGGAAGGAAGAGTAGTCCAAAAGACATGAATAACTTATAGGCTGACAGTTATGGCACTTAAAAGTAAGTGATAGTTTGTAAAGACTCAGGTCTTGTCACTGTGTGTTAGTCATGCTCTAAGAACACCTCTCTGATTGAGACTTTGCCTTTGTCAAAGATTGCTAGGTTCAATGCCCTTTCCAGATT